>JAHZNE010001491.1:0-32199 GCA_027744055.1 Callyntrura sp. NNG-2020 | reverse complement strand
TTCGCTCATTATGCTTTTTATGCGAATTATGCTTTTGAAAGGCCTTATTTATTAGTTCATTTGTTTAAATAGCTCCTTCTCCAAAATACTTGAAAAAATTAAACTTCGCCAAAAGCAAGCGAAAACTGAAATAACTACAAAAATCCACCATTCCCACCAGTTGTTTAACGAAAATGCATCTCCAATATATTTTCCTAAGACGTCAAAGAACTCCACGAATGATGCCATTTCCCCATAAATTTAATAATGTACCTTTCAAGGAATTAAAAAGGAATGCAAGTCGAATTCAAAAAAGGAAGTAAAATCATTTTGTGCATTTGCAGCAAAACCATAAAGAAGGTTGAACTTTACGACTCTTGCAGCACAGCATTTTTCTTTAAAACTTATGATTTTACAACAGTTGAATATCCTTATAAATAAAGCGCTGGCACCACCCATAGAAGGGATTCCTAAAACTTTTTTCCTTTGCGTCGAAAACGGCAAACTTTGTCGTAGCAAGAAATACAGCAGTGATTATGCATCGTGCGTATAACCGCTTGCACCCCAATAACCCGCGTTGATACAAGATAGCTGATATTATTATGCTTATAAGCTCCTTCAGAAGAACCCATGAAACCGTAGTGGAAACTTTCTTAAGATCTTGGTAAAAGTTAGGCATCGGGGTACATAAAATGTGTCACAAGATTACGACGACGACAGGGAGGAATGCTGTCAGAGACACTGCATCTTCCCACACGTTATATTTACTGTATCCCTTTTCAACTGCATTACAGAAGGACCCACTGCAAACTACACTTTATATGCCTGCCTCATCCCTGCACACAGTGTACAGGAGCGTTGCAATGCCAGCGTCACAAATTTTTACTCATTCACAGAAGCTTTCTCAGGCATTATGATCATTATTGTATTTCCCAGAAACCAGAATCCATTTTATATATCCTACTCATGCTCACGTACGACGTTTCTCCTCTCACAGACTACCCCAAGCAATTTCCAAAAAAGTACATTTAATATATTCTTTCCGTCTTAGGGTCTCCAAGAAAGGAAGTGATGATACAGGCAAATTTGTATACGAACAGATCGGAAACGGACTTAACCCTTCCCAAAAACATTCCTACGCAGTATATTTTCCGTGATCATTACGATACATTTGCGTTTTGAAATGTATTCCTGTCAACTGATGCACTTCTGAGTGCAAGCAGCATATATACACACCATAATACATTTTTTCCGTTTTTGCTCCCCCAGATGTACAAAAGAACAAAAGGGGATCATAAAGTGTCATTGGTTTATTTTGGGTTTTCTGTCTTTTGGTTGCTTTATTACTTTTACAACAACAACTTTCAAAGAGTGCACCTCCACATTCACATTCACCCTCCTTACCTCCACAGTGGTTGTAGTTGTTGAGGCACTTTTTCTTTCAGAAGCTGAAAGGAATACATTTTAATGTTGTTTATAAAACCCTCTTTTTGTTTCGTTATACATATGTATGACCATACATTGCGTTTTGATACATTTATCTGCAAAGATATATCGGAACATGCACACATACACAAGGCGGAATATTGAAGTATATGGAAGTAATGTCTCGTTTTTGCTAAATGTGAATTTGAAATAAGGCTTACCCCAAAAAAATAAAACATTCTTAATAAAAGATTTCACTTACACGCGTTTGCTTACTTCAGTGAATGAACAATCATGCATTATATACGTATTTGTCGTGCACATGGATATCCTTGCGGGAAGTTTTGCTCATATGATACATGAAAAGTAAATGAAAAGTAAAGAGCGCGTACATTTCGTACCAACTTTCTCTCCATCACCATGTTTTTTTCTTATTATTACGCTCTCACTCTTCTCTCGTCGCTTCCTTCCTCTTTCACAATCCATTTTATCCGCACAAGAAATATGGAAAGTGAGAGAAAAGCCACAGTAGTCAGCAAGGGGAAAGTAAAGGAAGAAACGTGAAATGGTCCGTTTGTTTTCACGAGTCAAAATTGGGCTCATTTGTCATTGGAAATGTGACCCCATAACACAACGCACTGGAATTTCCAATGGAAATTATACTATCACGGAATGGCGGAGAATTTTTAGAAAAACAGTATTAACGACCACGACATACGCATATATACAAACAAACACACATGACATTTTTCAAATGATATGCACCCACACATTTAATCGTAATCTAACCCTGACAAGCATATATATATATCTATCTATAGCTATTCTGTGTAAACGTACTGGTATCCCTAAATGTGACCTGCATCATGTCTCATGTCTGTGGAAGATCCATACTGAAAAGAATATCACACGCTTTTATGATTATCATTATAGGCTTGCTTACTTTACATAAAATAGATTCTTTTCATGGTATCTTTCTACCGCACCCAAACACTTCCGTTACGAACAAAAACGAAAACGACTTTCCTCAAAATGTCTCCTACGAGGACGGTAGAGCGGTAGCAGCGGTCTGGTATATATCGTCTTGTACCCAACGGTATTAAACCATTTATATATGTTACGCATTCAACCTCCATATTTTCTCTCGTTACAATATCTGCTAAAGTGGATTTCACTTGCCGCCACTGTAGATGCCATCAAGTTTTATGATGAGTGTTTATATTTGTACTTGCATTTTTACAATTTTCAACGGTACTGTACAAGCAGTAGTGAATTTAACAGTGGGAAGTATGATGAGTGAAAGGTTCTTTTTGTGGTCTCTTATGTGTACTTTCACTTTATTATTGGTATTACCAGCGCACTGCACGCACAACGGGGTAACGCGGGCAAAGTTTGATAATCATATTAAATGGAAAAGCAAGAATCAGTTGTGGACATTTTTAGTGGAGGCTTACACTTTACACTGATGTGTACACATGTGAAAAGATGTGCGCTTACCCAAGTTTGTACGCTCACTTCACCCGGGTTATACATAAGTTTAATATGTGCTTTCCCGCGTCCTACCTCGAATAAAGAGTAAATATTGCTGATATTATTACGCTGATACGGCAGAATATGCGTTGCATACATTCCAAGAACTCGAAATTACTGGGGAGACGGTACTTGTTCTCAAATAACCTAAGAAAGCAAACAAATCCATATTTCTCCCGACTTTTTGTCTTTTTTCCGACTCGATTGGTTTGAAGTGTACCCCATAAACAAAGCGGCTTTTCTTTCTGCAAAAGACCTCATGTGGCAATGAGGCATGACGATAGATGAGCGCTATGCTAGCAGCGGTAAAGGAAAATGCTGTCTTATGGGGTCCATATAGGTCCTTAAAAATATGTCCGTCATATTCAATGTCATCGTAGGAAACGACCGAATCCACTTAAGAAGAGAACAAAATTTGGTCATATATAGTATTATTACTATTGTAGTAGTAATAAAATATGTCCTTGCTTGACTTGTGTAATTGTGTAATATTATCTACGTCAGCTTTGTGATGATTACAAAGTGTGTGTGTGGCTTGCCTCCGCCAAAACAAGGGCACCACCATTCCGGTTGCTGGTGGTGGTGGTGGTGTGCTGGTAGTATGACAATAACAACGACAACGAGAAAACAGTTTCTGCATGAGTATAATATTGAATGCCGCCCTGTCTTTTTTATACTAATGATCTTGGAGAAACATCTACATAAAAACGAAGTCGTAAACCATAAAAATAGCAATAACAATGCCAGTGATACATCCGATGTTGGTCGACTGACAAAGAATATGGTTTTGTTTTTAATACTCTGAATGACGTATGCTTTCTAACAAAGTAGAACAAAAAGACGGGTTGTTATTAAAACACTGCTGCTCTGCTCCGCGTTGCGAGTTTGATTTGGGATTGGGACTTATTTAATGCGGTTCATAAAAATAAGACAGAAAGCGTATACCGTTCATGGTTATCACGAGCCATTCCTGTTTGTGTAAGTGTTTCGGTGAACTTCTTTCTGAACAAGAGAGAGACGATATTGTACATACCAGTTTTATGAAAAAAGATTCCCAGCCAAAACTTCGGTACTTTCGACTTAGTTAAGGCCGCTTAAAAATAGTATTAGCATACAGTAGTCGTACCAAAAGTCCACTTCATACTTGAGCCATGATGTTTTGAGGACGAGACGCCTTGTACTTTTTATAGAGCTTTGAATTATGCCTAAATGCCCAATGGAGACCCGTATACATAATTCCCAATTTCGCAATTAGAATGTACGATATATACTTTGTTCTGAAGTGACCCCAAAAACAGTACAAGAGTGCATTGTGCACATTCTACATATTTTAAGTAGCAGTCTAGGCTAGTCCTCGTAAAACAAATTTTTCGATGCATAATAATTATTGCTCTTTAAAAATAGCAAAATGTTTAATTTTGCTCGAAAGTTTTAAACCCCTACACTGCCTGCATTTTTGTTTTCAGTTTTTGCAAACTTGTTCACGGAGAAACTCATATTAAAATGTTTTAAAGCAGGTTCGTTAAAAAGTTTTGTAGCAACAGTACATGAACCAGAAAGCCCTTTTGTATTCCGTAACTTCAGCAAAAAACTACTACTTCATTTTTAAGGAGTTACTTTACTCCTGCAAAATAAACTACAGCGAAACTGCTTGTTTTGCCGTCTTATTGTAGGCTAATTCCTTGTCCAATTTTTGGCTTATTGTGATATGTAGTTCATGTAGTGTTAATGTGTAAAGCCAGTAAGGTTCAAAACTACAACTGTTTGCTTCCAGTGCTTATATAATTAAATATTTGAGCTTGTCAATTTAATGGGAATCATTTGTTGAATTGAAATATGGCATATAATTAACATGATTTTCATTTTAAGTAAAATGTGAACGTTTTGTTTAACTTGCAGGAGTGACCGGAGTAAGAATCAATAGCTTATCAGTCCCACAAAGCATCAAAAACGGGACCGATGAATCTGTGATACTGGATTGTGACTACACCGTGGACGAAGCCGAGAAGAAAGGACTCGTCGTAAAATGGTTCCACGACAGAAAGCAGTCCCCAGTATATCAGTGGATACCGAAACAAAAACCAATAGATCTAGGCATTCTCAAAGGAAAACTTAACTTAGATTTTATAGCTGATTCTGACGAATTTAAACTGCATCGAGCTCTTCAAATCATTCGTCCGACAACAGAGCTCAGTGGTAAGATGTTGTTACTGATGTTGCCAAACTAATCGTTACCCTAACTCACAATAACTACACTGGAAAAAATATTTGAAAACTTCCATTCTTAATGTATTTTAGGTGACTGGATTTGTGCAGTATCTACATTTGAGGGTAAGTAAACAACTTCCAAAACATGGAAAAATGCATCTTGTAATAATAACACTGACGTTTTTTTACATAATGGATGCCATACGTGCAGTACACAAAACCTGCAAAAGTTTAATGCTTGAGAATGAGGAAGACCGAGAAGTTTCCAAACATCTCCAAGAGTTTGTATATTATCATCTAGCGTACTTTGAGATTATGGTAGAATTTTTTTCAATATAGTTTCCCCTATACACTTGTCTGCGATTCAACTTGAAAAACAGTTGAAGAGTCAAACTTCAAAATTGCCTTGGAGGAATAAAGCTTTTGCATGTTTTGTGTCGGGTGTTTACTGCCCTTTTCCCTTCGTACAATTGATGATTTTGCATTTTGTCACATGAAAATTGTATGCATAACTTTTTTTTATTTTTTCTTGCGACATCATCATATCAGGAGAGGCCTACGAGGCAGCTCGTATGATTATCTTTGGTAAGTCATTTTTTCTCTTTATATTTTTCTTGTCTTGTGAAAAATAAGTAGTTGTTGCGATAAAGAAAAAAAGCGCTCATACACTTTTGACCCAAATATTATATTTGTCTTCCGTTTTCCGTTTGCACTGACACTAGCATACTCCTTGGAGAAGATAAATAGATGCCATGCTTATTCGTTCGTGCATATTAGAGGGAAAATGCCAGCAGTGGTTTTCCGCCGTAGTGGAAGAAGCATAGTAGGAAATGGAGATATGATCATATCAACGTCGTCATCATCCAAGCAAATGTGATCAAGAGGATACTTAAATGTTATCCCGAGGAGAAAAATATATACACCTATAAATGTATATCGGCGTTATAAAACTTTTATACTGCTTACATGATTATGTGTCATGCATTTTTCGGGTAGCAAAGGAATAATGTATGAAAATGCAGGTCTTTCTCCCTTGCTCGGAGTAAAGATGCTATACAAATATATTTTGTTTCGTAAAAAACGGGTTCAAGTTTCCTTTTTTTTTCTTATCTCATCATGTATAAGGCGAGTTGAATGTGTACCAAAGAAAATAAGAGTTATGTCATTTCCCAGAGCATTCCTTACCACTCAGCCACCCACCCTCATATCTAGCCCATCCCTTTCATTTCATATACAAATACGTAGTCACATTTTGTCCATGTTGCCTTAAGGGAAAGTTGAAAGTTAAACACAGAGATTTCAAAAGATACTCTTCGAGGGGTCTCACACTAAAAAATAAAAATGCTGAAGGTACTTTACCTTCTTATAAGATCAGAAAATACGGGAAAATTTGAAAAGTTGACTGCTACAGGGAACATTCCCCCCACATACATAAAGGCGTAATATGAAGGTAGTCTTCGGTCTTAATGGCAGGAAGGAGAGACGCCGGTAATGGTTGTAGATTTTACAGTACGTAACGGCTTTCAGTCGTGTTTTCTATGAATTCCATAAAAACTGGCAGTTAGCAGAGAATCAGTTTTTTGCAAAATATTTGTGCAATACAAATACGCCAGAAAAATGGATTCACATTCACGGTGTATTTTATCAGAAAATGTAGTATGCTTAAGATACGTTGACTTTCTCTTGGAAAAATAGGTATTGATGAGGAGCTACCGGGGATGAAATGCTGGTTGGTGCTACAGAATAAAACAACAGCAAGTATGCATGCATATACGGAGTGAAAGCGAACGAGTGCAGTTAGACAACACTATAGTCAGAAGTTGGTTCATTTGAATTTTTACTGGCAGGATGAAATGAATGAGAGATAAAAAAACGTTGAAAGGGCACAGCATGAAACACGAAGAGCACTTCTGTTACTTTCCTCGAAATGTAAGCTAAACTGGGTCTATTACGTGCCTATTTGCTCTAAAGAAATTTAGAATGCAAAAGTTTTTGTTCCGATCCGTGGTTTTTTGTGTGTATATCCATGTAACTTTATAAATTCACATAGACAGGCACAGACTCTGTTTGCTTAATATTGCAAAAAAAAACAAAAGACGAAGATGGAAACGATGATGATCATTAACACACTATATCCGTATTTCTGTTCACCGCCCCAAAAGTAGTTTATTTTCTATTTGCATCTGCGTACAAGGACAAAAATTTCTCTGGTGTATAAATTTTTAAAAAACGGAGAAACGGCTTCAGTATTCCTGTTCTATGCACTTTTTCAACAAAAAAAATACACTTTGACATAGAAGATGCTTTATATAAGAGTATCTGAAACTTCTAGTGAATACGATGTGGTAATATGTTTGCATGCCATAAATATGCATCTGTGTAAGGCGTAGTTTGTCTGGAAAAATTACATAGCTGTGCAGTAATGCAGTGTGTGGGAGTTGGAAGATCTTAGTTCTTGTCAAATATTTAGGAAAGACAAAATGTGAGAAGAAAAAAACTTTTTCTTTCTTCAAGTATTCCAACTTAATATTTCACACATTAGTAGTATTTCGCAACGACCCCTTCTAAAACTTTGCCATATATAAAATTTACAATTGGCACGTAGTTGTACGGTAGTTGTTACATGGTTTGTACATATATGACATTTTAAGAGAAATATTAGTATGAAAGTAAAACATGAGAAAATATTAAAAGGAAGCATTTATTAACGCTTTATTCTTTTGAAAAGAAGCGCTTATGTAAAATGAGAGTATTTTTTTACATTAAAGAGTAACTATTACAAAAAACAGAAAGTATGTGTGAACAAAAAGTGTTTTTAAATAAAAGCCAAGCCATAATGAGACATTTTCCCTCGAATCATTTTTATTACTCTTTCATATTTACATTTGCACGAGTTCTAACATTTTCAAGGATTGTCAACGTTTTCCTTTTAGTCAGAAAGCAAACTAGCCACGTATTTATTGTGTTTCGTGTATATTTCATCGTTCATCGTGTTGCGTATTGGAGGGAATTAATTTTTTCAAAGCATTTAAGCTGTATTACGAGTGGACGGTAAACGTGCTTGCACTGAGATGTTCAAAAACTGCACAAGACAAACAAAATGCCTACCTACTCAAGTGGTGAATAAGGAAAAAATTTAGGAGCTTGGTTTGTTGCGGCTGCATGGGGATGCGATGACGAAAGAAGAGAGAAATCGTGAAGATGTGACATGATGACAGCACTTTCACAGTAGACTGTGGAGCCTCTTTCGCGCTTGGTTAGGCGAGTCCCGTTTGTACTTTGATAAGCAAGCTTACGTGATTGGCCCCTTTTCAAATTCTCTTTCTCATTCAGAAATTCAATGTACACATGTAGATGGAAAGGAGTTGAGGTAGCTAGGGGAGTGTTGGAACATCCATTATGCCACGTCGCAAAGGAGTATAGGTACTTATAGGGATGGAGACGTGCATGTATATACATATCTTTGTGGCCAAACCATCAAGAGGTCGGCAAACTACTAAAAAGACAAGAGCGACAAGAAAAAAGAAAGGGGTGTTGCGGAGATGGTACCGTGGTGTGTGTGTGTGTGTGTATAGTGTCTGTATGGGAAAAGAGGGATAGAGACAAAGTCGTGATTCTAAAAAAATGAAAGTTACTTTTGACAGGCCTTTGAAATTGTTGCAACAAAAGAAAATTACCCCAAAGTAGACGACATGGTGGAGAGGTGCGTTGTGTGCTGGTACATGTATGTAGAGCTGAAATACGCACAAAGTTTAAAGTACTTTCCAATGACTTGAGAAGAAAAGAAAAAAAGTATTATTATTATTTTCTACACAGGCTTATAGGTTCGTGTCTCGTGTATTCGTTCTTACAACACAGATATAGCATGCGGTTTTAGCGCTGAAGATGTGCGTATAAATATGAGAGTACAATAGTATGGTTGGTAAAGACTTGTGTATATATGTACTTTTTTGAGGTTTACAGATTTATTGCTTTTTAGTAGGTATATAATTCTACGTCTTTTAAAGAGAAGGTCTTATTGTGAATCACGGAAATCGATTGCACTTTCCAGCAAACTACAGAAGGCCCACTCTGCCCTGGCCTTTTTTGTCAGCGAATTGTGTGTTGTCAAGAGAAGTACTGAAAATTTCAGCGGAAAGTAGAAAGTAGCAAAGTAGTTAGTTGGTGGACAATAGGAAGAGGCAAAAGTGGCTCAATAGCTTGAAAAACGGCTTAACTTGTCTCTTTGATCTTTGTTAAGTTTCAAGGGTTTCGTAGAAAGAGCCGCAGTTGACGATGAGAGTAGATCCTAAAAGTCACGGTTTTAAACATTCAGTAGATAGTCTGTGCATGTTTTATTTGCTGATTATGCATCCGTTACTATTCTTTTTATTCTTTGAAATGCTCATCCACAAAGCAACTGGCTGATAGTAATATTGAAAGAACTTTGACTTTCCTTGACTCCACTCTGATTACATTTTCAAGATCAGAGGAATATTTTGTTGCACAATTTTCACTTTTATGGCCTTCAACTATATTAATACAAACTGGTACAAAATTGCTAACAACGATACAATTCTCGACTATTTAACTGAACATAAAATTACGATTTTGTTCTATTTTTGTCATTTTTAACATTTAAAATCAATAGTAGAAAACAACTGTATCTAGTTCTTTCATCCAGTTCAATCCTCTATCTGTTTATGTTCTACAAACTTCAAAATGATGTCCTGCATTGTCTACGACCTACATCGCCGAAAACAAATTAGTTTAGTGGTATCATCTGTGCATGCGTGTGTCGCTAATCCAAACGATCGAAAAACCTGACAAATCCACCTAGATAATCATTGCTAACTCCGTGTCACATTTAATAAGTAAGTAAACCCTTTCAGGATACAGTACGTATCATTTCTACTTATCATAACTTATTTTTAATACCTTTAAACTCTGAAGTTCCTCAGCTGCTTTTTCACTTAACCATGATGAAGGTACACCATTCTTCAGGGGTCTTTTGGCTATTATTCCCCGTACGTTACGTTACTCCTTGGCTTTTGTGTTAACTTTTTTAGTGTACATTTTAATACTGATATTCCTATGAGATCCATTCTGTCTGGTAATCTCCCGTGAATGAAAGAAGCAGCAAGGCACCCTACTTGGTACTTTGTGACGGTGGTGGTGTTGAACGAGGGCGAATGAATGAGTGAATGCCCGTAGGGAGTTCAGAGGGAATTGGATGATAAAGGGAAAGAACAAGAGAAATGAATGAGAAAACCTCGCTTTAGTCATACGTACATAGGCATTACTTACATGCAGAGCCTAAAAGTCAAGTTCAACTTTTAGTAACGAGGTTAAGGGAAAAAGAAAAGAATGAGAAGATGGACTAAAAAGAAAGAAAGAGGATGAGTGAGTGAAAGAGAGAGAGAGAGAGATGAACGCCAGCCTCATCTTCTCTACTCTCCAGAATCTATTCACTTTTCTTCATCCTGTGTGCGTTATTGTATATCAGCAATATTATGGAAGGATGTAGGTATATACGTGAAAGTTGTGATGCTACTTACAAATACCGCGTACCAGAGTGTATCTATGTATTTTGATGACGTAGTTTGATGCATTGCTTTTTAGAACTCGTTAAAGATTTTTTGAGGTCTCAACTTATTCTTGTTACCCGTTGGTGAGCTGGTGGTGGGGGATATCTTTACTAAAGTACCAAGAGTTCGTGATTGCTCAAGGCGCGTATGCCGGTTGTACAAGATCGTCTTTATCTAATTTTTGCCACATCAAGGGATTGATTTACAACACGTTTTACAACACATGAGGTTTAAAGAAGTGTACACTTGAGCAACTTTTTATCTTCATAGAAGACCTCTTTGTGGTCTATTGTGGTTCATTTTTATTCGTATTGGTTTATAGCAAGTATCACCAGCTTTATCGTCTCTTTCAACACATTGTGCCTTTGATAAGCTACTTGTTTAATTCTATGTAACTGATTTGGGAATTTCAATGCGGCTGTCGTAGAAAACGAATCTATGTATATGAACTTTTATTTTGCTTTAATTTATATAAAGAGCAATCTCTTTAGGCTTGAGGTTTGAACTTTATGGGTGCAAAGAGTTAATTTGGAAAACTGAATGGTGTTAGCAAGGTTTCTTATAAAAACTGAAAAAATGACAACGAAGATGATTTTATAATAGGTAATAAAGGCATTTCATTCAGCTTTATATAATTTATTAAAATATCATGTAATAAGTCTTGGTGAGCTAAAGCCAAGTTTGTTAAATTCAACTTAAATGATAATTTTCTCTTAACTAATAAAGAAATGTAATCAGCGGAAGTTATTACAAAATTAAAACTTACTAAAGACACAGAAGAAATTTTATGTCAACTATCTGTTTTTTGTTCAACGTCATGACTTAAAACTTTCACTTCATATATCTAATTTTTATATGACAGGAAAGTGAAGCTCCACCACGTACTATTTGTATTGGCGTAAGGCGATTTTCTATGCCTGCATATGTAATTCAGAGTAGGACTTGTGATATCCTCTGAACGTACCAACCGAAAATTTTCTTTGTTGTTCCCATTTTAGTTTCCCCTCTTTTCGTGCTTCTCGTTATCCGCAGTTCCGGTGAGAGAATTTAGTTGTTTTAATCCTTACAAGTTACCCTACATTTTTTATTTACCAGCAGTAGAATACATGCCTTTGCTGTGTATTTTTGACTTCTCCAAAAATCACGTACGAAGAACATGTCAAATTGGAAGAGTAGTAGCAGCAGTAGAAAAAAATAACAGAGGGAAAAGTGCGTTTCCAGAAGAGGTTTTTACTTGTTCGTACTTAACTCTAAGTACGAGCAGCGGCTTCTTTTTGTCGCTCAGATCAGAGTAACTCTCTTCTGTTGTAGTAAATGCACCGTTTACAAGCAAGAATATAACGAGTTTATCTACAATCTGCACTAGTATGGATTGTAAGAATATGCTTTCACTCCGGTCAAATGTATGTATATATCAACTAGGTGGCACGATCAGTTCAGTTAGTTACTTCGATTGTTTTTTTCCTTTGGCATTAGATCGTTCATATTTACAGCTATCTTCCAGTGATATTTTGGATGAATACGATTATAGCCTTTCTATTCATCATGCTGTCAATTTTGGCAAATCGTTCTTCGAACAGGCTTTTGGTGGAAGATTATTACATACACGATTACTCATCAAGCAGTTTTAATGCAACCGTGCTGCATTAAAGATGGCGAATTAAAAATATCTATTCCGCGTTTACAATTCAATGAAGCAGGAGATTGTTTTGGGGACCTAACGCCGAACAAACAGCGTGCAAGTGCCAAATAGCTTTATTGAAAGAAATATAAAATGTGACGAAAAGCAATTTAAAACCGTTATGTTATGACTTGCACATTGTAAATATATTTCGAACATTTAGAAAATCTACTACGTAGTCAGAATCAGAAAGTATAAAAGTTAGTTGGGCTTGGACTGGTGGACTAATCGTAAGTACAGACACTGCGTAATTAAAGCAGACTCAAACGTTTTTTATTGCAAAGAACTTGCGCAATTACGGCAAAACTGAAAATTCATTTCAACTTTGCCCCATTTTTACGCTCAAAGTCCGTCGGAATGAAAGGACGAATTTCCTGTAAGTGAAGACGAATTTATGAAATGGCGATAAGTATCGCACTGGTAATTAAGTTTCTTTCTGTCTCATTACTCGTTAATTTTCTTTACAATCTGTGTGTATATAATTAGTTCTCTGCTGGTGTAGCACCCCAGTGTAACAAGGTCGAACCAACTTTTGAGAATCATGCTCTCTGTACTTTCTTTTCTGTCAAAAACCAAAAGAGGTACTTCACTTCAAATCGGCAATAGACGTTTGAGACTGCCTTTCTTTACAGATGTATGCCCGCCTCGCTCATCATTTTATCTCTTGATACATTTCTCCTTTTTCTGTCCTTGCCTTGTTCATCATCTCTTTTATCTTAATAGGCTTTGCACTTGAAACGCTGTTAGCATGAAATTAGAGAAAATTTGAAGGAGATGAGACGGAAGAAATAAAGGGGAAGATGAAACAGGAAGAGTAAAAAAGGACTCCTGGCAAGACAGACCAGATGACTGACTGCGAGTCTTGAGCGAAAGAGTGGAAAGTACAACTGTAAGATAAAAGTAAGCAAATTGGGGCGTTGCAGCGGAGAAGTGATGATGAGAGAGAAGGAGAGAAAAAAAGAATAGAACTAAAATGAAGAACAACACTCTTTAAACGTAGCTTAGTTTTAGCTAGTTTTTCGTTGCAAGTGTCAAGTATATTGGTGTGTTGGGTAGAAGCACTCTTATATCTATTTATATAAAAACCATTTCAAGTATCACTATACTCTCATCATCACTGCTACCCTCCACCCGACCCAGCTCAACCATCCCTTTTGTACGTTCACGTACTTAACACACATAGATACAATAAGGTTATGCCATTATAATTTACACACTTTTGGATATTTAACTAAGACTGTGTGTGTGCTTTACATTGCACATCCAGAAAATGCTGCTATTCTTTGGCCCGGCTTTTGTGTTTTTTTCTGCTTTGAGCGAAATGAAAAAGGGAGAATTAGTAGTTGCGTGCAAAGTCTTGATGAGTTATGCGAAACGGGAAGGGGAAACGGAAATTAAATGAGACAGAAGTAATGCGAACAGTCACACTTCTTTAGGCACAGCAGAAGCGGGTGAATAGGGAGTCTGCGAGTAATAAAATAGGAGACAGAGAGTAGTACGCAAACTATGTACATATACCCTGCTAGACTACCATTACTAGTTTTTAAACGTTTTCTTAGATGATCACACCAAGTTGATTACTTAGAGAGGGACGTTGTGCTGGTGTATTTACACAACACACATATTATACAAAGATCTGCCAAACATACTCTCTCAAGTTTGTATTCCACTACGATACTGCGTCATTGATGCGGTTGGCTAAAGCACAATATTTGTTCACTCTGGACTTGCAAAATTTAGTGGGTATTTTCTACAAAATTGAGTTTTATACCAACAACACCAACAATGGCATTTTATATTTTGGCTTAACATGAACATGGCATGGAGTAGGATGAATATACACGTGTGCTGTTTATTCTTTAAAGAGTGCATACGTTGTGTTGTGTGTGACTTTAGGTACTTGTTTACTTGTTTGTTTGCGGTGTCTACATTCATGTAAAAATGATATTGAGACTTTTGCTTGACGAGAGTATTAATTTTGGATGACCATGTAATATTAATTTGACTGTGAAAGGTTTTAATTCAAGTTAAACCAAGCTTGCGTAATCCATTTACAAGTTGGTAGATGCCGTTACATTACAAAGTAGAATCAGTCACTAGTGATGGTAACAATGGTTTGTTTGTCGGAGGAAAATGATAAAATGTGTTGGAATTGGTTTATACGCGTGCTTGGGTAATGACAGGATACGTATTTCTATCTCTAGTTGAGTTTCAGCTGGTGGGCTGGTTTGGTTGACAGAACAGAAAACCGATTCTAGGAAAGTAGACAAGCTTGACTGGTTCCTTAACAAAATCTCATCCTGTCAGTTCTCGTTTTTTATTCTTGCAAGTTTTTTTTTGGAAAATTACGTGTGATTTATCAAGACTGACATTTTGTTGACACTGGAAGATATTTGGAAATCATGTGTATACTTTACTTGCTTGGGGAAATCTTGCTTTTAAGGCATTTTTTATTCTTTGTGTACATGTGTCAGATAAATGCAGCTTAATGACGTCGTTCTGTGTGTGATACTATTTCGTCTACACGCAAACAGACAGAGAATAAGTTGTGTATAGCCAGGGAAGAAAGGAAAATCATGATCATTTTTCCAAAGTACACATTTTTCTTCCGTTTATACAACTTATATCATCGCTTAAAGCAAGCTAATGTAAATATCTTAAGGATAATGGGAAAAATTCAAATAGGCTTACGAATTACGAACGACAGGTTTCACAAAATTTGCTTAAATAATTGGAAAGCCTTTGAATGAATGAAATAGTAGGGATGCTAGAAATGCCGGCAATTGTAAAGTGGGTTTATTTTAGAGTGGTGATTAATAAATGGAAAGACTTCAGGTTTCGCCTTGTAAACTCCCAAGCGGACTAAAGGAAGCAATAAGTGAAAATGGCATAGATTCATTGTAGTAATCTGGTACAAGCCCCCCTTTTCCTCTCCTTTCTCTCTCTCTCTCTGTTCTCCTTCACTACACTGTTCCCTTTCTGCATGTTGAGAAAATTGATAATAAAGAATGCATACATTTTCTTCTGGAAGATGGCCAGGTTGAGTGAGAATAAGGCGTAACAGAAAAGTTGGGTATTGATTAATACCTTTAGAGAAAGAAAATCTCGGCTTGAACCCCCGTCTTGTCGCTCCTGTATAAATTGTGGATTGGCTTAGTTTGTAATATTATATTCTGCCTAAATAGAAAACAGTATATATCATATTATAGAAATGTACAGACCATTTTCCTTCCAATAAAACCCTGCTCTTGGGTTTGGATGCCCGCTTATGTGAAAATACGGCCAATAAGTTAAGTCTACATACCTTGAACATATCCTACATTTTTTGTAAAATGCTTCCCAAGGATTAACTCCAACTTACGAGAAACTCTCATACGAACGTACGTATGTGTGTTGCTCTATTGAAAATTTTCTTCGGAGAACTGGTTTTAGGCATTTTCCACCACAAGTGCCTATAAAGATGCTGTTTTGTGGTTACAACATTCCTGTTGAGGACATTTTGTTTTGTGTTGTGTAGCTTTCTCCGTATTCCACGGCTGTGCCTTGTTCACGTGGACTTCTGGCAGATTGCAACTGTTTTAGGAGAATAAAAGGATTTTATGTCTCTCCTTACAACATGCAACAATATTATTTCTACGAGGTGGTGATATTGTTACAGCACTACATTTCCCAAATCTGCTGTCTTTTTTCCTATACGTACACCATACACCTCTCAAGATAAACCCTATAGTGTGTATTTATGATAGTTTTGGTGAACCCTGCAAAATATTCTCTAGCTTTTCAATGTTGTTGAAATGAAAGAAACCACAGAAATGGAGTAGGATGAGCCTTAGAATTTTCCAAGAGGAGACCACAAAACCACTTTTGATGAACAGAGGGGAAACCGTTTGGTGGTTTGGGACACCTCTATATCCTGTATTAAAGGTGCTTCAGTTGGATGCTGGTAGAGACTGCACACATCCGTGTGTGCCTTCTTCACGTGCAATGTAATGTAGCAGCAATAAAGGCAACTAGTACTTTTCACTAGACCACTACTTCTACTACTTAACAGCAATCACGTTATTTTCAATCTCAAAATACCACCAACACCACCCTAAGCAAGCTTGTGGTACTTACTACCTTGGTAATATGACACCCTCTTTTGGACTCACCTGAATTACTGGTCTTTTTTAGCAACCCCTCCAATATCGCCTTTCTCCTTCTCTCTCGTACACACATATATATGTATTATTAATTTTATACGCTTTCACATGATTACAACGAGACCATTAAGTCAGCTCGCTAAATTCTTTGCCGCTCTTGCTTTAAAGCAAGTGAAGTTATTACATCAATATTGCTCCTGTTAATCCGGTTTAGGTTTCATTTAGCTGCACGATACTTTCCCCTTGGAGAAATTATCTGACTCTTCTCACACAAAACAGATTATTTGTATGGTTTTCCAGGGTTGAATAACTTCCCACACAAAACTTGGTGCACGCCACAAGGAAAATGTATACTAAATATACAACAACCTGCATTTTGGATGTTTTTTTTTAAATTTAGGACCGCATAGCTAGTCTGATAACTACACTGCAACATCACATCATGAAAGTAAAATGGGGGTTTTCGTTATTAGATATGTCCGCCCATGTACCCAGCAATACACTGCTGACACACGCTCCCTCGCTGTTCTGTTTGTTCACGTACCCGTCGTAAGGAAATCTTTGTACGGACACAAAATCGCTTTTGGAATGACTTTACACGGCTTAAATTGCAATCACCATGATCATCATGTTTCTCATTCGAGTTGCATTAAAGTTCCCAGCTGACTAAAAGTAAAAATATCAAGAAGCGTGTGTAGCAATGGTAGTGCGCTTGGTGTCCCTCTGTAAACGTAGATGGACGAGAGTCTGGTTGGTATACAGCGTCAACGTCGGTTGGTGCTCTTGTATTACATAACCTTTTCATACCCTTTACCCATGATATATTATATCTTCCTCACTCACAGTGAATTCATAGTGTCAAATGGGCACACATGTAATCATTTATTATACGCCGTGGTTGTACGGTCCATACTCCATGTACTTATCATCATCATCATCAACTTCATCAGTCTCCCTTACGACAAACGTAGTAAGGAAGTCAATAGATAAAGCTCAAGGGAATATCATGGATGCAGTAGGGGGAAACAAGCACAAAAGATGGAGAAGGATAAAAACGTTTTAAAGGATAAGTCAAGGACATTCACATGTTGTGCGGTGGAGAAATATATACCAAAGCTGCCTTGTAGTCCGGCATAGCATGCGACGATAGGGAAAGCAAAGAAAGAATATTCCGGTTTAAACTTGAATAGAGCAGAAAGCGTAGACTGGTCTTCAGATAAGTAGAGGCCAAAGGATAATGATGAGTATTAGGTATTTGAGTCCCGTCGGACATTCAATTTCATCCTGACTGTCTTGTCCACCACCGGTTTTGTCGTTTGTCGACCAGTGAAAGCATCTTCCTTTGCATAGCATAGTCGTTCTCTCTCTCTCTCTCTCCTTACTTTTCCCACATTTACCATTTGATTCAAGACCAGCAGTTTTATTTTTGTGGATGTTTCCCGTAGAATATGAACATTCTACCGGGTAAATGCATACTCCAATATGGTAACATGTTATGTTCCCTGCAATTGCTCACGGCAGTGTGTGTGCGGAACGACGGTAAAAGTTGAAACATGATCATTGTCATTTTCATTCTCTTCTTCTTCTTCCTCCAGTTTTTATGCTTTTGGGTTATCGGAGGGTGTACAACTAGAGAAGAAAGGTGATGAGCTGAAAAACATTATGGAATGACATTTGCAAACCATATCCCTATTTTCATTCTTATCCTCGTTGAAACTGGTGTGCATAAAAAAGAAGTTGAAAATAATAATGCAATATGAGCATCGCATGCTGCTTGGTTTTCCCCAGCGGTACATGTGTACATTCCCTTGCACGAATGTTTTTTCGGTGGTATTCTCATCCAAATATGTACATATAAGTTTACCTTATACTTATCACTATGATGTTGATGACAATGATAATGCAATGTTGTCTATGATGAGAAAAATGCCAGTGTGCCCTCAAGAAACGTTTTTGTAGCTCAGCTTATCCGGTCGATTCAGATATTGGTAAAGCAGCTGCACGGCCCAGCAAGGCCAAGGAAAGAGAACCCCCACCCTATCTGTTTACTACGTTGCATTCTCTTATTGAGCATCATCCTTTCCCACTCTTGTACTCTCTCCTGCTAATCCATGCTTATAGCTTTCTAAATTCCATCAACACCCGCCAGAAAAAAATCCTATCTGATAGCAGGAGTGGAGTGAGTGCGAGTATAAAAATTGATAACTAAGCCAAAGCCCAGGCAAATAACGGAGCATCCTTTTTACGGTGATACTGCTACCATCAACCATATCCCGAGCGCGTGTGAGAAGGAGAAGGGACGTGCCAGGCTACTAGAGACGCTGTTCTTCGTAATACCCCATTACCAAAGAAAAAATGTTTATAGTATAACAAGGTGATATTATGTACTCATATTTATGTATGTACATCTGTATTCAGTGTTATATCGGCTATACAAGGTGAAAACGAAAGCCTGGTTCTCCTTTGATGATGATCATCATCGCTATCATCACAATGATGGCTTAGTTTCTTCTCCCTCTCCATCCCCTTCTTATTTATAAGTACGTAGTACATATCATATCATCTTTTTTCTAGAGCATATGATGCCAATAGATTTTTCTCGGTGAGAGAAAAAAGGGAAAAAAGAAAAATGAGAGTGAGTGAAATGTGCAAGTATGTGTGTGTGTGGTTCTGTGTTTTGCCGATGCGTGCATCCATGCGGTTGGTCTTGCTTGACTTGTCGGCTTGATGTTACTCTTGGGGAGGTGGTGCATGAAAAAGTGGGGAAGTGTAAGGGTGTGTGTGTATATATAGGTAGGTAATAATATTATTATACTTAGGCACGTCACTCTATAAGAGGGTGTGGTAATAATGGTATGGTCTCTGATTGTCATAACATTGTCTGTAATCCCCTGTTTTCATTTTTCATCCAAGAAAAATGCCAGTCTTCGTCTAAATAGTGTGGTGGTAGTGTTATTGGAAGAAGCGAAAAGCATTTTTTGTCTCACAAATTGATTGATATACATATTATAAGTGTGGTGGTTTATAAGGAAAACTACTAGAAAACATCTTGCCTGGAAAACCACACATTCCCTCTACTAAATAGTTAGACTGATAATGCAGTATACCATACCTAATATCAACTTGGCGATGCCTGGAATGATGTAACAACCGGTGTTGCATTATAGTGAAAGTTCTAGAAATACAAATAACACCAGTGTAGCAATAATAAGCGAAAGCCTGTCAAAACTATTTCAATTTATGTTCTCTGTGATGCGAAATAAAAGAGCAGAAGTAGCGCAGCCACAGGAAAAATGCATTTTTCAATGATGAGTTCACAGAAATATTGATTGTAACGAAGTAGCTTGTTGTGTACTCGTACACAAATTTTACGGCAAGTCATCACTATCATTACGTAATACCACCACCACCAGCAGCAGCTGCTGCATTTTTGAATGCATATTGTACCGTAGCATGTTTCATTGAAAAAGCATTTCCTTTTGCACCATCGTCGCACAAAAAAAGTGCTCTTTAGTGTTTTTTCTCCGGTAGTCGGTAGACACTTCTTTTTTGTGAGATTTATATGTATAAATGAACACTTTACTGTGGGCTATACCCATTCCACCGTGGCAATATACCACATTTAAGTATCATTCCATTTCACTCTGTTTTTTCAATCATCACTTGACATTTCCCGTACATTCTTCGCTGCTTCCTTGGTTCATGATATGTGTAAGTAGTACTATTCCTCCTCACCGTTCATAAAAATGATAATTTTCGTGCCTGTCACTCGAGAAAAATGTGTACACGGTTGTATTCTCGTGAGTGTCGGTATTATAATGTCACTGTGTGAGCAGAATAAACAACATCCTTTTTTACATCATGTTGCAATACACTGTGTAGAAGGTAGTACACATTGTAATCACGAACCTTTTATTCTTTTTTCGTCTACAAAAACCATTATTCTTTTAATTCGTATTTTAAGTGCATCTTCTTATCATCCATTACAGTCACCCAGGGAGTACACAAAAACACAATAAACCAAGAATTTTACTCCAACTCCAGCTTTGCTTCGTGCAAATAATGTCGACAGCTCCAGCAGTTATGGACACAAGCCTTCCTTTGAATTTAGAAGAGCTTCAAAACTGTCTCTTAGATTTTTTCTTACGACAAACCCTCTCATCAGTTTGTGTACACGTATCCTTTACCTGAAACTGACATGCATACGGATTATCAGCATTATTATTAAATGTCCCTATTGCCCCGACGTCATCAATTTACATTAGCTGCGAGCATTGTAGATATATACGGGATACAACAACGACAACGAATATTAAAAGTAGCAATGGCATCATGCCTATTTTCATGACCATTTCAACGACAGTTTTTTGTCCATTTCTGTCCATAGATGCTAGTTCCTCGTCTGTTTTTCCCTCGCCATTTTATAGTTTACATGAATGACTTGCAATGTTTCCTGCTGCCTTGGTTTGCTGTAACTTGTAACATCTCTGTGATGGTCTCGGATACAAATGGGATAATCAATTTTCAGCTTTCAAGAACCTTTGATGTTACCCATAAACTGGGAAAGATGTTTTATTGATACGTTGTTCCTGTCGCCTGCTTTATGTCCAGCCAGCAGCGGTTATAATGGTTATGTAGCTCCTCTGCTTTTCTCCTTCCCCGGCATGTTTCTGTTTCTTGCACTTTGCACTGTTACTTTTATGATTGTGTTTTGTTCTGTCATTCAACGGTAGTCGGCCACTTTCAACTCGGACATTTTTAACCCTTTTTTCCCATAGAAAATATTGCTGCTGAATATTAGAAAAGCAATACTTATGCTATGCATGCGAATGGATGTTGATGTGTTTGTTAAGGGGTTAACTGTCCTCTGAAATCGACGGGGCGTGAGCACTTTTCCCGATGAAAACTTTCCCGTCGTCCTTTTTAATACATTGAATTTAACTCGTACTCGAACATTCAACAGCAAAAAAATACCTAATACCTATAGATTATACATGCAGCAGTGGAAACATCTGATGTGAGTAGTTTTCAAATGCTCTTTTACTCTCCTTAGCATCAACCTACTCATACCTTTTTTCTTTTCTAAAATGCTTTTACCCTATCTACTTATACCCCCATACGTACCAGTTGAAAACATTTTTCTGAGTAGTTTCAGCAATATCTTTGCTACCAGGAGAAGTTGTAGCCATTAAATATGGAGTCATTTAATGGGTGCCGTTGATGCATTTTTCACAATGTTAACGGTTATTGGTTCCCTCCCAAAGAGCGCGGGCTCTCTCTCTCTTCTCGTCGTGTTTTAATAGGAACATCGAAAGCCATGGGAAACGTACATTATTTTCCGTGCGTACACGCGCGTGCAACCTTACTAGACACGCTTGTACACTTTTGATGGGTTTAGAGGAATAATGATGATTCGACAAAATGACGAGAAGTGAAATGGAGAAAGTGGTTTTCAATACAATTTAGGCATTACCATCACCAAGACCAACACGTCTCAAGCACCGCGACTTTCAGAAAGTTGTTTTCCTCCACACTTCCAGTATACCTATATAGCAGTCTAAAAGCCAGTCTTTCGCCAGGGACGACGTTATCACTATTATTGATATTGTATTTTTTCCCTAAGTGAAGCAAATGCGAGCAGGGAACATTTCAGAGAAAGTGAAAAAAAAATCATGAAGAGAAGACATCATCGTTCGTGAGGTATAAAGAAAATGGCATGACGTATTTGATTGTAATGTGTGCAATTTCTAACAAATCGTCAGTGTAAATGTCTACAGACACAGTCATCATAAAACAAAAACCCTAAATTTACGACAAGCACACAGTTGTTTGGAGAAAGCAAAGAGAGATGCTTTTAGAATTTTCTAAATGTACTTTCCTGCAGCTAAATTTGAACTTTAATAGCACTCCACTGAACATTATACATACTGGTACGTTTTCACCATGAACCGTCGTCTCTTCTCTCGTCTTTCATGGAAAGCAGCAGCAGCAACTACAACAATAACTCGTTAGTTATTCATTCGTAAAATCTGTAAGCACCTGAAATTCCGCTGAAAAAAAGCTGAAGATGTTTGCAAAAAGTATAATGCATAAAATCCCTAACTATTCTTTAAGATTTTATTATGCATCAGCAGCATGGGAAAGACAAAAGAAAAAATTGCTGATGTCAGCATATCAGCAAGATACATTTAACTCAAAGTTGTATATCTAAGTTTCCTCCAGCTTACATAGAACCGTGTATTTATGATACATATCCTGCTACCGTTTCTAGCTTTCAGGTATTGCATAATGTATACTTTCTCTTGAGAGAGATGGGATAACCTGAAGGTGGGAAGTGGGAATATTAAAGATAATATTGAATTCCTGAACTGCACTGAAAAGAAACAAAAAGTGCTTTGTCGAAAGACTACATACAATGGCGCTCAAGTTGATGATGATACGTAACCTAATGCCTCATCCGTATAAACTGAATTTCATGGAAGTTTGCCTTGATTTGAAAAAGAATTCGCGGTAGGTTGACAGTGGAGAAAAAAGCATGAGTTATTTATTTTGCTACATGTACATATTGTTTGTGTCGAAAGCTGATTTTACGAACAAATAAACTTGCAACGCGCACGGGATTTCGTAACGTGTAGGTAGACTTCCATATCGACTGTGTTAATGATGTTTGTTCTGTTGGACGTTGTCATTATTTCTCACAATAGCAGGAAAATTGATCTAACAATTTACTACGAATCTAAAACAAAACAAAACGACACGTTGTTCCTCTCCTTTTAACATTTACATAATACAGTGCAGAATATGTTGCCTTTGTTAGCAGCATTGAAAGCAGCTTTTAAAACCCAATCTGCAGGTGTTTTTTACTAGTTTACAATTCCCTTTACATCGCCTCGCAAATTTCTGAATAAGCGCCAAATTTGACAAATGACACGTCGTGTGTGAATACCATGAAATAATATATCGAACAGCACCGCATTGTAACTTTAGCACACAAATTCACGATAGCGTAGCTCCTACACATAGAATTTTCATGGAATTCTCGTTTCTGCTTTCATTATATTTTACATAAATTACTCAACTCAACGAAACTGGGAAAAGCGCACGTGAAATAATTGTAAGCATTTTAAATGAAAAAAGAAGATTCATTCAACATGTCTAATTTGTTATTTTACAGTATAGCCTATACAGTAGTGGTGAGTAATCCACAGAACTTGCCGATGATCAAAATGAATTAAGTTTGATATCGTCTTTGACCATACGCATGTTCACACGCCCACTGGTAAATATTAATAGAAACATACAGGAAGTGTTATAAAATACCTATTATCCCCTTCTATATAATGGAATTTTCATGTTTTCATGAGCAAAATAGGGAAAGTTATGCTGTCCATTTTCGTAGAAATGCCGTAGTTGTTGTTTTGATCAAGTGACCAGTCATCCGTCAATCCTGTCCCTTTTCTCTCAACTCCTACTGTTGTTCCGTTCACTGTTGTTTTGTGCATTGCGCATTGCTCTTTTCCTGTCATCGTTGTTTTGCTTTTCATTCCCTTCACTATAGATTACGTATAGAGTGACTCTTCGTTTCCTGTTTTTCACAACATTTCGCAAGCATTGTATTTTTCCCGACAGCCTCTTCCTCCATTGCTCACCCACTCTACTGACAGCACAGAGAATAATCTGGATAATGATGAAAGCACCATATACCCCCGAATTTCTAGTTTCCACTCGGTACAGTTGGATCACTATATCAAGTCTGTATTAGAAGCTCTCCTTTAAAAACTTGTCTATGTGTATAAGCGGCAAGTAGTAGTGTTTTCTCTGCTCACACAAAAACTGGCAGTGTCCAGGCAATGTGTCATTCTGGGAATTCGAGTGGAAAACGGCCGCACTTAGTGCCAGCTCAAGAGGAAAGTTTTGTTCCATTACATGGCTGTGTCGCTTTAGCAGTAAAGAAGAGGAATTGTGGAAAGGGGAAATGATTGCCAGTTTCTTCTTTCAGTGTAACGCTATCATCATCTTCGCTTAGTACGACAGGAATTCCCTCCTATCTGTTTTTTTCTGGAGTAAGAGTTATGTACCAGTTTTCTTCTTTTCGGCTTCCACTTTTCTTGCTCTCAATACGAGCTCTGCAAATAATCATAATCAATACACCCACCCACCAGTGGGCTTTTCTTCGAACCCAAAATAGCGTCACAAAATTCATTTCAGTTAATTTAAGCTGTTGACAGGCGATGAAAGATGAGTAGGAATATGTCTTTTGAGATTATGGTCAACTGTGATATGATTCTATTAATCTAGGATGAGTGATTGCGTTGACGAACAAGGACTATATATTGTAGTTTGTTTTCTTCTTTTTTTTTACACAAAACTCTTTTTCTCAAGAAGCTTTTGGTCACATTGGCATCCAGATTACAGAACTATTACGTCACGTTATGGAATGAACACTACACGATTGTGGAGTGGTGTTTTTTCTTGATGAAGTGAATAAACGCTGAAAACTCAGTGGAAAAGGGTATATACACCTCTTCTAGTGTGTTGAACCCGTATGGCGTTGTTCGACCTTGATAAATGTGACATGTGCACTATTTGAGATTTATCACCAGCCAGAATAGGAAAGAAAATCCGTAAATTCTGTGTGAAATTACAAGGTTTCAAACCAAAGTCTGGAGAAATAAAGACCTTAAGGGGTTTCCCTTTATGCCTTTTGTGCTTGGAGATACAGCGAGTTGAACGCTTAAGGAGAAAGCTAAATGTCCGGGTTGCAAATCCTTAATCTATAAAGCTTTTTCCTGTTCGTCCGAGAAATTTCCTTTTTCTCTGACCAGTTGGTAGAAGCAAGCGTAGAAGCAGAGTCCACTTATGTGCGTGGTGTTGTTCTCATGAGAGATAATAAGTACGTTCAACACTAATGAAGTCTTGATTTTGTTGGAATCGACTTCTATTTCCAAGGGAGGATAATTATATTATTATTATTAATGCGGATGGGGATTGAAATCTATTGAGAAAGCAAAGTATTATGGCGAAATTGACCGTAAAGCTCATTATAAGTAATAATGCTTCCTAAGCATAATCAGAGTGGAGTCTTCCTAAAAATTGCCCTGGTAAGTCTTTATTGGAAATCATAAAGTGTTGTAAGTCGTATTCCATCATACCGTTACGCATTACAATTAGGATTTACTTCCGTTTCACTGGATCAATTTTTTAAAGCTTTGTTGCATATAACGTCTATGGTCGTCTTTATTTTGACCCCTTCAAGTTGATATATTGTCGGAATAAAATAAACTGCACCAGTATTTTCTCAATTTTCCTAATGCTCAAAATATTTTTAAAATCAGTGAAAATGCTACAATAGTAGTCTAATGAACTGCTCTCGTGCATAAATTTCTAAATCAAACCTAGACAAGGAACAGGATCCTTCCATGTTTGGAATGCAATGTTCAAGCTTATAAGCTAGTGCTGCTTTATAAATTGATTTATTTATGTGATAATCTGGTGAAATTGTGTGTCAACAAAATGTAATTAGGAAATGTAAGTGAAAATCAAGTAATTAATTATTTGTTAAAAGTGAAAACTAATATATACGTTTACTTACAAAAATCAAGTGGCAAAAAGGAATTTAGGTGTACTAACATAAATCGTATACATTCGTACGTAATTTTGTTTTTAAGGTTGGTACGGATATTGGATTGAATGCGTGTCATGATGTCTTTTTAATTCCGAATACGACGACATTGTTTTCTATTTACGTATGATTCTTCTCGTAATAGTCTCGCATCATGTAGTCAGCCATCATTAAATCGAATTATACTTTGCGACACGATTGTATGGATGGGCTTTGAGAATTACACCATCATAGAGCCAAAGGACTTCCAGCAATCTCCATGAATGGCCGATCTAATTTATGAATTCGGGTGTGCCGTGTTCATTCCAAACGAACAATATATTCACCTTTTATGGTACTAGCACCGCTATCATTCTGAAGACTACGGGCTTTCACTCCATAAAAACTTTTCAAAGCAAAATTGAATTTAGCTCTGGACAAGAGGTTTCATGATGACCAAGCACCTCTTTTGTCTGATGCTGTCCACTACATCATCTAATAAAAATAGATTTTTGACCTGAAGGAAATCACAGCCTGTCAGTAGTCTGTACAAAGTTCAAAGCGGGCAAAAAGTAAGCCTTTCGATAGATGTCGAGAGAAAGTCCATTAATTTGATGTTACCCTTTTCCGTCTCCTTTTTGCATTCTCCACGCTGTGCCTAGGAGTGCCGACTGTTGACGAGGGAAAAGACTAGAGGGGACAAAAATTACATTAATGATTGATGATGTGGTTTCTTTGAAGTCAGGCGCTGGAGACTTTCCCTCATTTGGGCTTATTTTTCTCGCTCTCCCTTTACGAAATATTTCACAGACTGCGAATTCACTTTCAACTTCTCTGTGTCATCCGAAATAAGTCAACGAGTGTAGGTAAATAGATAGAGACAAAAAAGGACTTGCCTATTCTTATTGTAACGTTTGTTTTCTGACACATTTCGTTCCGATTCACTCATCGGCTGTAAATAGATAAATAACTTCACTACACTACTTCAAACAGCGAATCGCAAAACTACTTCGACAAGATCGGTAACGTGTATTGAAATTGTTAAATAGAATTCCAGCTGGCAGTCATACTATATTAAGCCGTAATCTTATTGAAAGTCAACGTCGTATTTGAATGGAAAGCCAACCTATCATTCTCCTTTCTTCATTACTTTCATTTTGCTGACACCCACAAATGTACGTACTGTTCACGGTGGTCTATTGCCCATTGATCGGTCTTTCACTTTCTTTGTAAACACGGGCGACACAATTAGACAGCAATGTACTTGCATAAGCAGTAGGCAGGGGCAAAACTTTGTAAATAAACTTCTCAAGAATCGACTAAATTGACGTCATTCCAAATGCAAATGGTCCTAAAAAGTTATTATTTTGTGGTTAAAATTAGCAATTCTGAAGCTGTAAAAACGCCTAGTTGGATGGATGACATTCCGCAGCGATGTTCCTTTTCACTCTCGGTTTTGGTCTCCCAATGTATCCATATAGGAGGTCTACATACATTCCAATGCTACATGGCGCCTTCCGTTTTATATGCACGATATATGTTACCGAGACTTAATCACATGATACATATTCAATAAGTTTTCTCATTTAAAATACCATGTAGGACACTTCTACTACAGCTGTAGAAAAAGACGACACAAAGTAAGTAAATACTTTGTTATTACTCCCGTCGTCTTGATACAACTTCACCAAGAACACTTGGTTAGTCAATGGGAAGTTTTTAATGAAGTGGCTCTTGGGAGTAAGATTTATATTATTTTCCACATTGACATAAACTCTCTTACACACGTATAGTCGAAAGCCCTCAGAAGTGCCTAGAATGGCACTTAAGTATACACGAGCGCGTACCTAATACAACAAAGCCATCACACACGCCCCGCCTGTACACAGATGGGGTATGTGTATAGTTATGGCTTTTGAGAAATTTATCGCCAATTCTTCATACAAACCTCCCTGCAAATGTTCGGCACAACAACGACAATGCTAGCCGGGCATCATTGAGTTTGAAATCAGCAGAATGTTGTAGGAAACGGAACTGTAGTCTGTTCTACTTTCACTTTGTGTCTTATCCTTTTCCTTTTTATTCTTTTACCACCAAGAATAACGCCATATAGGTATATCACGCCCGTCATAAGATATTTAATACCATTTATAAGAAAACTCGCTTCTTCTTGTTTCATTGGACCAGTGAAATCTTCCCGAAGGATAGTTAAATGAATGACATTAAGTTGGCTCCGAATCCTTTGTGTACAAGTGCTTCCACTTTAGCCCTGGTTGTTGCGAAACAAGGAAAATAGTAATTTTGAAGTTGTTTGGCTTTACTTATTTATACGTTTTACCTTGTGACACTAAAAAGTAAATATGGTGTAGGTATAGGTCTGCTGTATTATTTCGTAACAACGCAATATTGGCCGCAGTCTGTGCTACTGCGGTAAAATCAAAATCATCAACAACGACCCATGTGTACCAGTTAAGCCCCCGTTGTTTCTAGTGATATTTCTGTCCTCCTGCCAATTCAGTCTTTTATTTGAGTTGACACATGTGTGCGCGTGGGTATGAGTTATGTATAGGTATACGACGAGCGCTTTTCTCCAAGTTAGACTTTTTAATGTTAATAATATTAATTAACTTTTTAGTTTCACTTTCTATTCTTATGTTCTTTTTCTACTTATCCGTGTGTCAATAAAAACTTTATGCGGTTGGGGAGTTGTATCTCCTAGAAAGACATATGTAGTGCCTGAACAGCAATTTATTTTGTTTATTTCATACTTTTTATTGTAGCACCTGAGGACGACATGGGAATCCATGTGGCTGAAAATCGGCGGGATGGACGAGATGGACGCGTTAATGTTTCCTGTTGGGCAACCAATGTGTATCCTGAGCCAAGATTAATGCTGTTTCGCGATTATGAGATGTAAGTGCAAATTGTTTATTTCTAGAGGTACTATACCGTGGTAAATCAATATATTTTAAGTAAATCCTTGAAGTAATTTTTCGTCGCAGGTAATAAAATTTTGACATTCAAACTTTACTTTTTATTTGTGTAGAGCAAAGAATCTTGCCTTAATTAATTAAGTTTTCGTGGTATACACTTCATATAAACGTATGAGGAGTTATTGGGGAATCCGAGACGAGTTTGCTCATCCCGAAAGCAATAATAAAATGCATTTGATATAGCATGAAACTACACACACCATTTTCAGCTTGTCATTGTAATCCAATTTTCATAATGTAACATTATTGCCAGCTGTAATCGCATGAAATGGTGGAGGCGTTAGAATTTTGGTCCCCTGTTGTCCCCGAAATATTCCTATGAAACAGCATAGTCCTCATTGGTAGAAGGGGGATCAAACGATGGTTTTAAAATTATCNAATGTAACATTATTGCCAGCTGTAATCGCATGAAATGGTGGAGGCGTTAGAATTTTGGTCCCCTGTTGTCCCCGAAATATTCCTATGAAACAGCATAGTCCTCATTGGTAGAAGGGGGATCAAACGATGGTTTTAAAATTATCTGATGTTACTTACATACTACTATTACAGCAATCTTGGTTAACAAGGAGGGAAAACGGGGTTGTAATAACGTGATGATGTAACATGATGTTGATAGGAGATGGGTGTGTGTGCATGTACGAACGTTCCATTCTTTTAGAATTACTTTCTCCCCCGAGAGAAAAGCAGAGTTGCAGCTCATCATTTTGTCATGTAGTCAATCTATTTCTGTATAAATATTTTTCCCTTGTGCCTTGTGCAAGATGGATTGGAGCACAATAATTTTCATCCCTGTCTTTTACAAAATGATGATGTGACATTATACAACTTTCCAAGTTTCAACTTATAATAAGAAATCCCAGCCGTACGTCAATAAGAAACTCGCTAAGCAGCAAGTTTTTACAAAATGAAAAACTTTTTTTCCATCCTCATGTATGGATTCCGAACATTCGGTTGGTTTAGCTGTATCTTGGCGGCGGCATGCAAGTCACTGCCGCTGCAACCCCAAATACTATCAAGAATAGTTTAATAACAAAGTAAAGAGAAAGAATAGAAACGGCCGGAAATACTTTTGGGTAAATTTTCGTGCTGTTGCCGCACCGTGCGCTGTTGTATGGATGTGTGTGCGTCCCTCCTGTGTGGAAATGGCTTCTTTTCCGTCTTCCTTTCTCCTTCACCGCTCGGCCTGCCTGAGTTTCTGTATCATACTACAACTGTCACTCACGTTCCCTCTCTCGTCGTTCATTTCATTTTCCATCACCCATAGCTCATTTCTAATTCTTACTTTACGTACCCCTCAAACGAAGTATTATTATTATGAACCGCTTTATTTTTAAATCTTTCCATCTCTCTCCCTCTCAGCTTCCTCTTTTCATACAGCAGTCAATTTTCTCAACCAAGGAGAAGAGAATAAAAAAAGTTTTCTCTTTCAAATTCTAAGACTTTTCATCAACTTTCTTCACTATCGTCTCCGCATCGTTTTCTTCCTGCACTTTGCTTATGAAGAAACATTTCCCCCTCATCTGTTGTGCATGTAGCAGTGGTCGCACTGTTGTTTTGTCCCCTTTTATGTCGCTGGCTTCTTGACTGGAATCCTCCGGGTGAGTATTGTCATTGTGATTCTGGGTAAAGGATGGGAGCGCTGGTGGTGGTGGGACTATGCAAGTGCACAACAGTCAGCAGTTAAACTAATATTTTGGAATTGCTATTTTAGTAAAAGAGCACCACGACGATGAAAACTCTCAGTCCGTGTGAGAGCGAAGTTAGCATTGTTGTTCCAGTCAACCGTTGACGGAGCAAACCGACATGGTGCTGCTGCTGGCAGATCGTCCTTTGAATGTTTTCTCTTTCGTCGTTTTTGTTATTCTTCCTCCTGAAAGCGATGCTATTTCATACGTCGCACACATGTAATAAAATGTAATGTGATTTGATGCGACACACATGAAATGTATTTTATTAGATCTTTTCCACTGACAATATGTACTCTTGCTTCATGAAAGGTCGGCGTTTTTACTCCCATGTAGTGCATTTGTGTTTTAGCCAGTTTTATACTTTTAGTTGTGAGTGAGCTTCCTTATACATATATCTCATATGGATATGAATTGTTTATACAGGAATTATACTTACATCGTGCAATATTAATATCGCAGAAAGAAAACGTCTTAGCCACACAATAAGATTCGAATGCACTGTCTTATATATAGAATGCATCATCTGCCTAAATCCTCCAAGAGTTGGGGAAAATTGTTTTGAACTTTTGTCTTTATGTCATCTTATCCGTTTCTTTTGATTTTCTGAGGAAAAAAGCTTTAGCTATTGTACATTAAGGTAAAGAAGCACTTTATCAGCTTGTAAATGCACCTTTAGCATCCTCATGAACAATGAACTCACAAATTTACCAGGATTTTCCATTTCCCGTCTGTTCTACAACAGTATCCACTGCTTATATGACACTACACTTCTCCTGCATCCATATTAACTGCCCGGCCGTTTCCTTTTCTCTTACTTGCAGTTCAAGCTCTTATGATACGTGCGTACTCAATAATGTTTTCCTTCAGCTGTGGCAGTCCTGGAATGGAAAAATAAAGCCGAATGAAGCATGAAATATTCAATAAAGTACAAGCTGACTTGAATTGCATCGTATTTTACATAAATGGAGTAGCGAGACAAAAGTCTAGGCTGACGTGTAAGAGCTAAATTGAACGCAGTAGTACTAGTAGTAGATATAAATACAAAAGAAGAGTCAAAATAGAGGACGACAGAAAAACATCCAAGTCAGCCGTACCCTTTTGTCGTTTTCCGATGAGACGATGAATTATGATAATATTGACAACTCTTTGTTACATACTCTCGGGGAAAAGCTTATACGACGACGGCTCTACATTAAAAGGACTATTTATAGCCAACGCGGCGCTGAAGTCAATATTTCATTTTGAAGGATTTGTTGCCTCATCCAAATAACAAGTTCAATTAACGTAATTAAACTGTTTTTTTTCTTCTCCGGCATACATAATACGCACTTCAAGCAAACTTGTCGCTGGGGTAGATGTTTTACCCTTTTCCCGGAAAATTTGAC
>JAHZNE010001490.1:0-34968 GCA_027744055.1 Callyntrura sp. NNG-2020 | reverse complement strand
TTACATATTAAAGTAACCTGAAGTATAACAACCACCTTCGATAATTTTTAACCGCCCCACGTTGTCATTTAAGGAAAAACGAGACTATAAGTTCATGACATCAATGGACAAGATAAAAAGTAAGTCGTTTTCAAATTTTTGGGTTATGTTATGCAAATCCCTATTCAAAAAATCTCTTACAAACTTTTATACTTTCAGAAAACCGAGCTTTGGCTGTGACGTGCTGTTTGGGAGTACTTCTTTTGTCTATAGTCGGTGTTATTGTAGTTGTATACTTTTTTATGGATGATCCCCTGACACCAACTGAGCGGGCAATGGTTATACTGAACAACGCACCACTGATCGATGGGTATGTGTATCAAACTAAACATTCTTACAATGAAAGAATTTACAGTTTTGTCTAGACAAAGAGGTCTTGTATTGCAGAAAAAATGACTTAGCGTACAATATACGGCGATTTGCTCAAAATGACCTGCGCAAATTTAACTTTTCCTTGAATATTACGTCATTGAATCCTTGGAGAAATCAAAAATCATCCCAGACAGATTTCCTTAGGATGAAAGCAGGGAAAGTTGGTTCTCAGGTAGGATAAACATTTATTTTCATGTTGTAACAGAAATAATTAAAAAACGGAAATTTGTTCCAGTATTACCCGTTGAACTAGGTTAACGGTAAACGTAACATGTACATTTGCTATTAAAATTACCAACCGCCCGCCCACGTGATTGTTTTTTGTTCCGAATATATCGGCAATAGGCTGTTAACATGCGAAATAGCATAAATGTCTACTATGAGCAGTATTTTTTGAATTTATAGATATGGGTGGCAAGAGCGGACTGTGATAGTCAGTACAAGGATGCCGTTGCAATTACTTTGGAGCAAATTGATTTAATTAAAAGGCTTGTGAGCAACTACAGTTCAACTTTGATGTTTGTAAATAATTCTCAAGGTATAAAATTTTAATCGTAAACTTATCCATGTCAATGTGCCATATTGCCAACGTGGTAAGGATTCAATTTAAATTATTACTCATCGTCATGGATCCAACCTGTCCAAAATTGCTGTGACAACAGTTTACCTTTATTTTTATCGTCTCCAATCTTTTTTATAGACGTAGAAATTGCTATGGAAGAGGAAAAGATAGGAAGCCTAATAAGTATAGAAGGTGGACATTCCATCCAATCTAGCCTGGCCATATTAAGACAGTATTACGATTTGGGAGTGAGAATGATGACATTAGCAAAAGGCTGTAGCACACCATGGTATTATATCGAATCATTGTTAAAATTCTGAGAATCATGCTCTATTCAGCACCTTAATTTATACAAGGCTTTCGTTGCTAATATGTTTCAGGATAGACTACTCAAAAGTAGATCACGAAAATAAATCAATGAGAGATTTGCCATATAATCACGGTATCACGAAGTTTGGTGAGGTATTTTGTTAAAAACAACATTACGCTTAATTTACGCCTACTTGAATAATATTCATTATTTTAAGTAAAACGCGTCATCTACATTTTATGATTTGCAACATTATTGAATCATTAAAGTGTGGTAAGAAATTCATTCAATAAAATCAGCGAATTTGATTAGTTTAGGATGTTATAGCAGAGATGAATAGGTTGGGTATGATCATTGACATTTCACACACCTCGAACAGTGCCATGAAAGACATTTTGGAAAAGTCTAAGGCACCCGTTGTATTCTCGCATTCCGCAGGTACCATATTATGCTTATGCATGCAGTAGCAATTCCACAGTTAACACGCATTAAACCACTGTATTTTGTCACGACGAATTTTAGCACGAAGCATTTGTGATAGCGAACTGAATCTTAAAGACAGCATTTTGAGACTTGTGGTAAGGACTTCTCCATTCTATACGCTTCTCTAAGGTTATGACGGATTACATTAAATTAGCAGAGTTGTAATAGTTGAATATTTGTTAACTTAATTGATTTACTTTTTTAGCGCAAAAAGAATTCACTAATAATGGTCACGTTCGATTCGAGGGCAGTCACTTGTTCAAGTTGGTCTAATTCAACGGTAGAAAATGTCGTCGGTAATGTTTGTACAGAAAAATAAAAAAAAATATTATTTTCTTTTACTTATTCTGCATGTGAAATTTGTTCTTTTTTGCTGTAGAACACATTGAATACATCAAGTCAAAAACAGGCGTTGATAATATTGGAATAGGTAGCAACTTTGGAGGAATGGAGCGGTACTTAACAAATTCACATCACATTTCGTTTGGTTAATTGTCATTTTTTATGATGATGAAATCACTTCTAACAGACCTGTCAAAGGCCTAGAAGATGTTTCAAAGTTCCCTATGTTATTTGCCTCTCTGATTGAGGCAGGCTGGGACTACGATGACTTGGAGAAACTTGCTGGAAGAAATTTTCTTCGTGTATTTGCGGAAGTGGAGAAGGTAGTAAACTGGTGAAAAAATTTCTTAATGTTTGTACATAAAAGTCACAGGGAAACTTTACTTTTCATCCATGGGAAAATAAGGATGTCGTCAAATATGACTCACGCACGGGTTTCGTAAGACCTGTTGCTAGGTTAGGTTTACAGTTGCAGTATTCCTTATTAAAAACTGTTGCCAGGCCCTTTTTATGATTTTATGGACTAAGAAACGAAACAACTGATTATCAAGGAACCGAGAAATTTTACCGGCAAGAATCTTATTACAATTCTTGTGTGTGGGCTATATGGTATATTGATGCCATAACGACACCCTTAGTTTTCTATATCTGCATATAATAATTAATATATTTTATAATTTAATGACAATTAGGTACGTGATGATCTCGAGCATATGGATCCTCTACAATCCAACATCGATCGTCGACACGTGAAAAAGCAATGGGACAAAGAAAATTGCACCAGTAAATTGGGACTCTTCCCGTCAGAACAATCGTTGATATCCGGTTTACCTCCTAACTTTTCTTTTGCCAAAGATATTCTCTCGGCTCTTGGTTAACATTATCGACATTCCTTATTACTCGAATAGAAACTAATTAAATGTTACATGCAACTTATCATACTTTTGAAATGAATTAAACATTTGACACCATCATGAACTGGATTAGCATAACATAAAATGAATTCAGTACAAATAATGTATTTTGATTTACTTTATTTTCTTCATTTACCAGTTGACATTGACAAATACAGTTATTTATTACAGGTATACATGTATATATGTGTATGTTACACAACTAATATAATATAATTGCAGTCTAAAATCAGGAATAAAAATATAAGTCTATCTCAACAAAATAAGAAATAATCATAATTATATCATACTTGTGGATTCAGGGGTACCGTAACAAATAAAAAAACATAACAGGATCAACGAGCAGTATAAAAGCAACATTAGTTAATTGAGGACGCTAATTTTTTTGTAAAGTAGTAACGAAAGAAAAAAAACAAGCCATACAGAAAGAGTTGAAATGTCATAATCGGGCTACGAAAAGGAGTAAATTACCGCCATCTTCAACCTTCAAAGGTCCATAATTTCCTTGCAATATTGTATCTCTATCATTGAAAAAATAAATGAAATCTATGCAACTACTTTAAAAATCCAAGTAACAGAAAACGAATGAACAGGTGGGTCTCTTAAACACTAAGCTAACAGCAACAACATTATTAACAGAATCAGCAATTATATATATTCAAGTTTGAATATTGCCTATAAAATATTAAAATTACCAACAAAAGCAATAACAAACAGAACATTACTACTCAACAGCTAAAAAAAGTTTACATAAATATAGTTACATACATTATTCAACAATCTTATCATTCTACGAAAAAGCGAGATTACCATTTTGTAATAATAATCATACTAACAATATTGTCATACTTGATACTTTCGACTTGGAAGCCGTCTTATTAAAACAATATGGCTGAGTAAACTGTAAATAGCGTATTGTCCTGTGAAACTGTCCCTGCCTGTCAGCAGCGTACGTGAATTTGAAGTCTGGTTTATTTATATATTTTTGAACTACATCAAATGCATAAAAAATATTCCAATTGGTTTGTCATGTGTCACCTTCAGTATAATAAAGCTGTCTTTTGTCTTATAGTCCGATCAGTTTAGCAGAGAGTTGTGTTGTGGCGAGTAGATTGCATTAGTATGCAAGAAATACGAACAAAAAAATTGGATGTTCAGTATACATCAAGTCGGGTCAATGCGCATAAAAGTAACAGTAAGTGTTCTGTGTAAAAATTTGGTTACAATGTACAATGTAGGCAAAGTCATTCAGTCATCTTGTAATTTGTGGTGAATATGTTTCAACAGTAAATAACACGCTGCGATGCGAAAACAAATTTTTTTTCTATACAACATAAGCATTCTAAAAAAATGTACATTGTGGGGGGTATCATGTAACGTTTAATCGCGACTAATCCAGAGTTACGACCACACTTTTACCAGCACAAAGTCAGGATTAGCCAGGATTAGTAAAAAAAATGAATCCTCTCCATCTTGATAAAATACGCACTACTCTAATTACTATTAATCATTTTTCCTTAAATTTCTACTACAAAATATACTCAGTTTTTATAGCTCAAGCGTTCCTCAGATCATAAACACTGTCGACATCATCATCTTGTAAAGATACTATTAAAAACTTAGATAGTCGTATATTTAAAAATTCATCATAGACTTTTTCATACAGTATGATATGGTAATGGTTTTGTAGTTACATCATGCTTAAAGGTATGTAAAGTGGGTACCGTTGTATTGAATAATCTTTTGAAATGTAATAATAGAGACCAGAGTACCGACGATTATTATTGCTTGCCGAAAGGAAAGGTTGAAAATAATACATTAGAGGCGGCCTTATCTTTTGTACAGATAATTCTTTGCTTCCAAAATGGGCTGTCCGCATTTTCCGTGATGTTTCTTGCCAACCTGTGGGGACAAATAAAATTTGTGGTTGATCATATAATGCCCTTTCCGAAAGGATTAAACTGCAAAAGTATGACTTTATAAAGTGTCCCGATCGATTTCGTAGAAGAAAAACCAGGATTTTATTAGTGTGTCGTGTCACAGCGTGCTGATGTTGTTGTGTAAGCTGTCCGCATATTATATTGGTAGCTTTAAATACGAGCATGGTCAAGTTTGGAGGATTTATTTACCAGCTCTAGTAATCTAGTTAGTATGTAAGTGGGACTGATGGTGATGAATACAACTACGTGTCTTACCAGAGATCTTGACCTTTTTACAAGAGAAAATCATAAAACAGTATAAATTTTACGGCTATACACACACTACTATAGATATTGTTTTTATCCCATGTCATTATTATGATTTTGACTACGCACGATTTACAAGAAAGACAACGGTGGTTATTTTAATAGCGTACAAAACGTGATTTACATCACAATAAATTTCCATCAGCATCTTTGTAATTATTCTTTTTTTTTTCATCGTAAAACAATATTTACCCAGATTTTCTTGTACAAAAAATAATAGCCTGTTCCGTCAGTCTGTCAGGCAGATAGATGGACACTTTTATTATGAAGATGACTGTAATAGTAAACTGTTTTTACGGGGACGTGTTCTATCTTTTGAATACGGCTGTGTGGGTATAAAATACTTTACAAATGTGAGTGTGTATGTAGTAATTGCAGTTTTAAATATAAGTCAGTAGTACAAATTTCTTTCACTAGCTTTTCCATCAGCAACACAGCACCACTTGGCCAGCATATTACCGCTGTGCATTAAAACATAATTGCCATTTTAAAAAAGATACACAGAAGGGGAAAATACTACCTAACAGAAGCACAGAGAAATTACAGCGACCAAAAACTCATAAACGTCATATTTCATTCATTCTTAAATTTCAAGCGAAGCTAATGCTGTAGCAAAGGGTAATTTTGAAAACAAAAAACTTGTCAGTTTACTATAACAGGGGTATATGTACACGTATAAGTGAAGACTACCACTATACTATTCAATCCAATATAAAATACGTATGTCATATACAGCATACACAGCCTATTTACGGCTGAGCAGAAAATTGTATGTGTCAACAAATCATCATTATCATCTCTCAGTCAGCCAGTCAGTCAGTCAAACAATAAAAAAATAAAGAATGAAATAATATATATGAATGATTGCTTTAGTACGAGAATGGGTTAATAAGTTAAAGGAGTAAGTGGTGGGTATATGTCAAATTTAATGTGCGTTTTATGTAGTCGCTTGACTTGATGATGAAAATGATGACGATGATCAAACACATGCATTATTCATCTCATTTCTAAACTCCCTTTCTAAGCTGAACTCGGTCCTCTCTGTGGTTTTGTCCCTTCTTCGCCCTTGGTGCAATTCAACATGATCACCATTGGTGCAATCTGCCAAAAACTCTTTTTAAAAGGGAAATGTTGACACAGTTTCAGTTTAAAAGTAAAAACTGCCCTGTTATTATGAGTGAGTGCACACAGATGTTGCTTTTTTAAACGTTAGATTGGTTACTGTTATTATTGTAGCTTGTTCAGCATGGGACCAAGCGAAATTAATAGCTTGTTACATATCATTCAATCCATCCACGAGGAATTATTGATTGGCGGAAATTATTACTATTCGATGGCCTTGCCAGAAAAGTTAGGCTTGACTGATAATCAACTCGCTACAGTTTATCCGCCTCGGCTTAACAATTTCAGACAGATAATTATTTTCTAATTTTCAGAGTTGCACTGCTATCCTATGTTTTCACTTGCGCATTCTTGCATATCATAGACGTGGGGATACAAGCAATATGGTAATTTTAATATCGGGGAATGACGTGCAATATTTGAATGAAATGTCTAAACTGCGGATGCAAAAAAATATAAATTGACATGTGGTTGAATCATTTTCAAAATATATGCTCACAAAAACAAATTTCATTTTTACGAACGACTTTAACCAAAAAGCTAACGAGGAGACATTCAACTACATATGGTAAACTAAACCACGACACAGTTGAAAAGGGCATTTAGAAGATGAATGATGAGGATATCAATGCAAAAAGATGAAAATGAAATATGCATGAACAATGAGATATATAGGCATGCAGACAGTTTATGTACGAACGAACATCAACCTTTCAACGCGACCCTGAGCAAAGGTGTCCAAGTGCAATCATCACTACCTCATTGCTCCTCGCCAAAACATCGTCATAAAATACTTTTTCGACAACAACATCCCTACAAAAACACTTTATCGATTTCATCGAGAGTAAAAAGAAAATTAAAAGTTGACTTAAGACTTGCATTATCATTATTACAATTTACAACGTGCTTGGCTTACCCACAGTTCTGATTACGCATCTCGCATTCATTGCGGTAAAATTTGTTGTCTGACCCACAAACAAATTCACGACGGCTTTCGCAAATTGCATTGCAGAACTTGGTCGTTTGGCAGCGTTCCAGTGGCACCCTCACCACTCTCTGGCCACACGTATCTTTCTTCATTTCACACTCGGTCCTAATCAGCCAACCGCCAATCAATAGTCACATCCACAACCGCAACAGAGAAAATGAAGAAAACAATCAAAAAGACAAATTTTTAACCATTCGACATATAAATATTAATTGTAATTGTGTATCATCGTTGATACAAAAAAAATGCAAAATGTACACAGAAGGCAATACACGTGTACATAAGTGCATTCTTTGTCAATGACTTTATTGCTGACACAAGATACACAAGATACGATGGATTAGCATTGTATCATTTCTTGAATTGATCGACATCTAACAATATTAACATATCATGATCCTGACAGTAATTTATTAGCGATGATGATTGATGTTGCCAATTTTGTGGGCCAAGCCGAATAAATACATGGATCTACTTTGTACGTATTTAAACTTACAAGCCATTTCTTCACCTTTCCCCTTTTTGATTTCATGTTGTTATAATCTTGGTATTGATTGTGCAGACGAGTCTGATTATTTTTACCTGTACACGTTACTGTCGGAGCCGCAAACAGGCTCATCTGAAGCCTCATCCTGAGGGCAGCTCTTGAGCTGAGTGCATTTCTCCTGACTGGTGAGATTTGTGCAGGTTCCCCAATGAGCCATCTGGATGCCTTTCCTGAGTCAACACCAAAAAATGCATACACGTAAAATTTCAGTCAAGTAATTTCATGGCTGCATGTCGAATTGCTGTGTAACAGTTTTTTTTATCATTATTATCAATAACTTAACGCAGTGATTCTTCAGACAAATGGGTATTTTGCTGGCATGAAGGATCTATCGTCGTAAATCTCACTACATGAGGAAAATACGTATAAAAACAGAATCTATCCTAACTAAGGTATCGTAATGATAATGATATTTTAAGTAGCCATTCAACAAGAAGAGATAATAGTAATCTAGCTATTTATGTACGATCCTCAACGCTGCTGCCGTCGGCCAACATGTATGACACGTTCATTCGCTGCATTATAAACGGACCCTGAAAATCCTCAGACACGAATAATAAATTAGCTTTTAAGCATGCGTGCATACATTTAAAAAGCCTATTTGCTTCTTCTTATCTCTCTCACTATCGCTGCACTGCTTACACTTTTATTACGCACGTCTTGTAAAAGCACTCTTTTGTGCAAAATGCAAAATACCTGAAAAAAGAAGCCTGTCTTTTGCTCTCTCGAGTTAATAATGCACTTTATATGCTGCTGAGTGTTATTGTAGTGTTTACTTGTACTTTATAGACGGGCCATTTTAATATCATATTCCTTTCTCTAGTTTGTCTATCAACCAGGTACCACACCACCACCACCACCACACTCACTCAAAGAAGTAAATGGTGTTTAGCCATTAACGACTACTGCTGCTATCATCTTGATCACATATCGTATTTACTTTTTGAACGCACAGCAGTAATCGGCGGAAAAAGGCCCTGAAGGAGTTCTCAACGCAGGTGGTGGCATTTATCTTGTTAATTTTCTATTTTCAACAACAGTCAGCATTTTTACAACCCGTGCATTACTGCTTTTGAGTAATTTGGACACAGCGGGTGGAGGAGAGCCAGGAGTAAATTGGATTAAAAGGGAACTGATTATGGCTGAACGTAAAAGAATTAAACGCAGCAGAGGGTGTTCCTCCATGCAACTGTAAACTAAAGCATATCAACTGCACGATGGGTTTTTACAAGGGTGTCTTGTCTTCGTGTCGGAGTAGTACAATCCTGTATTTGTACTACCCTCATGGTCGTGACGTGAGTGGTGTTTTAATGGGCGCTAAACCTATTTTAAGTTCGACCAACTCACCTACAAGTAGAAATTTGCAGGGTGCACCAATTCTGGTACGTCTTTCCATCAGTGCCACAAACGGGATCGTAATTGGTTCCGCACCGGATGATCTTGCATTTGGTATCCTTGTCCCGACACTTTTCAAATGACACCTTGTTCACCTTATACTTTTGAGGCCTACATCCACAGCGGAGTCATCAGGGGCGTTATCGTCGTCATTTTTCGCGGTTGATTGGCGGTAGAAAAGGTGAACATTGGTTGGTGGTGTTTCAAAAACATAAACAAAATTTATGACACGAGGTCCATTAGCTGTACAGTAAGAGATAACCTCGGAACGCATGATATATACCATTCAACTTTTTCGACTGGGTTTAATACTCACCCGCAGTTCATCAGCCTGAGCTCACACTCGTTGTCATATATCAAACCATCAGATCCACAGACAGGGGAGACAGGCTCACTTTCACATGATTTCGATTTGGGACAACCGTTTTCAGCTCGCTTGTCTCGAATGCAGTAGGAGATGGGCACCTCGAAAACGTGTTTGCTGTGGGTGAAGATGCAGTGATAATAGTGTGGTGGTAGTCAAACGAAAGGAAAAAATACAGAATATAAAAATACGCCACATTATTTCATAAATACACTTTTACAAGATCCTATTATCCTGTTATAAATTAGAATGTGTAGGTACTTCTCAAAATATACTACTACTTGGGTAGGTATTATAAAGTCATTTATCAAAAACAATTATTGTCTTGTCTGTTAATTAATATTTAACAAGTTGTTGTTGAACCGTTTGTAGCCTGCTGTTACTTCTTCTACGTAAGGGAGAGCGAAATGTGTGAGGAATAAAAAAACGGAATCATCGTCAGTTCCTGTCAAAACCAACTCCACTTTATATACTTGTTACTATCATTATCAGTAACAGCAAGAGTGAAGGATGCTTCAAACACGCCGCTTTATTTAAACATTACTTTGCTGGGACTGCTGCGAGTGCGTGGATATAATAAATGTTGTCAAAATAGATTACGTTGAACTGGTCAAATATCCCATCACAAGCCAAATTATCATAAAAGTACAAAAAAGGAGAAAGTAATTAACAAGCCGCGCTCGATTCATTACCGCGATCACAATTATCATCATTATTATTTTCTAACCAATTATTATCATTTCTGGCTGAGTAACTCCGTTGTCTTTGACGCAGCGTTAACCTGCTTATTATAAAGTGCATAGTAGAATCCAATAAGCGTAAGCGTACACTACACGCCAATCTGTGCAAGTTTCGCTTCTCTCGCAGATTTCTGTATCAATAAACCCCCATATACCTACCTACACTGTCAGCATGCTTGTCGACAAAAAAGGAAACCAAGGATGGTGTTTACACGGTCTATCTGTAAACTGACATACAGCAGCAGCAGCACTGCTGCTGTTGAAAGGGTAACAGAGTAGCAAAAACAAGCTATTTATGATTCCCAAGTTCAAGGTTAACTTTCCTGTACGCTTGTATATAGTGTCTTATATGCTGCTTGCTATCTGACAGTCCCATAACACGACCATCTCGTTACTGACGTTTTCGAAATCAACTTTTTATCTGCTTAACTTAACATGTTGCTAATTTATTAGAACCATGCGTTTTTTTCTAATACAACTTAACAGTTTGTACACACTCAGAACAAGAGAGGGAGAGAGAGAGAAATCAATGTAATGATTTCGTGAAAGTATAATTGAAAATTACAGTAGTTTATTACAACTCTGTGGCTTTATTGGAATTATTTTCCAATAAAGAAAATTGAGATTTCTCTCTTCATCAACGGTATCGTCCTCCACATTTTTTTGGCGTTTGGTGGTGGAATGAAGCTCACGAACCGTATAGGATGTAGTAGTAATAATAACCCTTCTAAAACTTTGCGTAGTCTCTACCCTAACCGAATAAAGCGTTTAAATGATTCTCAATAAATTTGTCATGATCAGTATGATTAATAGGGTAATATAACAAATGTAGTGGCTCATCAAGTTACGTTTCATTTTTTTACGTCTTCTTCTGCTTGCTACTGTAGACGGTCTCTGACGGAGGAATCCATTCGTTCCCTCGCTAACAGAACATAACATTTTCATTCAAGTGCTGAAATTGGCTTCATTGTTACGCTCCACGCATCGACATTTTGATAATTGCTGTTGTTATACTTGTTGTAGCATTTGCACAGAGGTAATAAGTTTTATTATTTCAAAAGTGCAATACCCATAAAACTGCATAACAGTTTTGTTCTTATTCTCACCTTGTTACGGCAGACAAGTTTTTATGTATAACAATTTGCACTTTGTAGCCTCCTACTTGACATTTTCCTCCTTTATTACTTTTTATATGTCTTTGTCGAACTCCTTAATAATATACACCTTTCGTAATAGGCATGCATTAAAAAAAGCGGATTTTAGAAGAAAGAAGAAGAAGGTAGCAGGTAGCAGGCCACATTTCATCCTGTGCCACCGTTTTGTTCAGTGATTTTACCAAAAACTGCTGCGCTGCGGTTTACTAGCAGAGAAACAAAAGAGACGGAGCAGAAATGCATAAAAAAATTTGATTCACTCACCCACAGTTTTTCATTTTCATTGCACATCCATTATGATAGAGCCTGCCATCCGAACCACAAGTTGGTTTAGAGATCCTCCAACACGAATCACCGCAATGCTTTGTGGTCTGACACCGTTTCAGGGACGTGCGAACCACACCTTGTCTGCAATTTATTGCAACATAATGGCAACATGATATAAATTAATATTTTCACCACACTTCCTACCTCTCGGTTGTCTTGTGTCGTCATCAGAAAAAAATGGATTTCAGAGTGTCATACAGAAACCGAAAAAATTATCGTTATTTTGCGTGATACTATGCATCCTACGTTAATCAGTTGAAATTTTAGTTTATTCTTATTTATTCGTCTTATTTATGCAAGTTAATTTAAATTTAATCATTTCTAAAAGCAATTTCTTCACGTTTTAGGGCAAAAACAGTAAAAATGCCATTTAAAAAACTCCAACACGGTTTTTTGCGTTACATTTTTAGTATCAGTACAAACAAGCACACACATGATACATTGTTTGTCTTTGTAAATTTGTTGTACATACCCACAAGTTTTAAACTTCATTTCACAAGTTGATTTGTAGACATTCCCATCGGAGCCACATATAGGCCCATCCTTTGGTGCATACTTGCAAGAAAGCGGACAATTCTCGCGTGATGCGGTTGTGTTCATGCAAGGTCCACTGTGTGCAAGGTAGATTCCTCTCCTGAAGAACAAAAAAATGTTAGACTCGTACAGTTAATAAAAATACGTATATATCAGTTAAAAATTAGACACAACAGTAACATCCTTTATAAAAATTCATAACATCACCACATCATCGCACACCACACATAACATCCTCGTACTCATGACACAGACACAGGATAAAAAAAGTAGGAGAAATTATTTGTCAAGAGTTCATGACGAATAAAACGAAGAGAAATGAAATACTTTTCTTATTTATTAAAAAGAAACACTTATCCGCCTACCATGCAGTAGTAAACACAAATACGTCACCACACATCTGTAGCAAAAAAAATAGTGCACCAGCGTTACCATCCGTCCGTACAACATTTATATATGGCAGTGACAAACCCAACCCGTCATGCAAACGATACAGGAATGGCGTGGTTGGTAGCGTCATAATTTCATTGCTGAAGACAACGTGATTTTTTTTCTTTTCCCCTGCACGCGTTCACGCAGTAGCAGCAGCGGCAGATTTCATATGACGTTGGAGAAACTGCATATTAAAATGTCATTATCATTAGCTGCCATGCGCCAAACCAAAAATCAGACAGATACATACACACCAGCACAAAAAAATTATTATTATTATCAAAGTACCTTACACAAAAATGCACTTTTCTAGTGTTTGTGCTCTGTAAATGTACTTTATTTCATGGCACTTACACAAGTGCAAGCGGTACAACAAGTATAATTAAATTAAGTATAAATTTGTACTTGCGTACCATTCGTATCAGTACTCAGTAGCGCACGTGATTTGTGGTAGTGGCGATGTATGACAAGATGGAAATGTACAACATTACTTGTGGTGACTTACTCTTTGGGTAATTGATTGCACGATATTAGAAGGCATCTTACGAAGTTGGGCGCATTTTCAAATTTTTGAGGGACAGTAATAATCTCTCCGCTTGCGAGATTTCACAGCAAGTTCCTTTCATATTTGCTGATAAAATCGCTCAAGTTTACACTAGTTTGCATAAGGGAGGAAATGTGTATATAGAACCGTCGTGTCGTTTCACAAATTGACAATCGGCTGACAATGCATAATGCAGTGTGCAGCCTACGTTTTTACTTTTTATTGAACTGCAGTAAAATTTTATCACTTTTTGACTCCTGACTTGTCTATGTCTATACAAATGTCAAACTTTTAGACGAGTTCATCAATCCCGCTTGTCATCCCAAAAACAGTTTTCTCTCTAGAGCTGTCATAGCGGATGTTGGAATCCATCGTTTTAGTTGTCAATGCTTTTGTTCCTCTTTGTAAGTAAAACGTCAGTGTGAAGTCGTGAGTGTTGTACCTTCTCTGTACACAGGTCATTCTGAAAACAGTTTTCTTGTTTTTATGACGCATGTGTAATCTTCCATGCTATGGCAAACCAGCCGCATAATATATGCCATCTTGTAGTTAGATAAAACTCGCTATGGCTTGCTTAAATGAAGATACTTCTGAATGAGTGCGTTTTCCTCTTTGTAAAGCCGTGTGATGACGATGATGATTATATATCAACACCATTCATGATTCAGATTCAAAAAGGAAAATGGCAAACCTTTTTTTAATGCATGCAACCCAACACGCACACGGACGGACACGCATTCTTTAATACGCAAATATATCCCTACATACCTGTCTGTCTACATACAATCTTATCTAACATTTTATCTTGCTTGTTAAGTGACATGGACTACCACTACCCAGCAACTAACTGACCGACCAAAAGAAGAAGAAAACTGACTAACAATGAATCAATTCATTCTCTTAAGTAGGTATTTTATCTACCTAAGTACTATATTTTCTTCTCTTTGTGAAATACGTATACTTTTAGAAAATAACGACATGTATTTAGTTTCATTCTGGTTTTGATGCAGTTTTTGTCCCAACTATCGCACCAGATGCACACTTTCGCATTTTCAATCTAGTTTTATATTGTAACACACTTGCTAATTGCTTTTAATCTTCAGTTCCATTGGGTAGTGGTAGCGTGTAGTACCGTAATATGCGGCGCTGGAAAATGGATGGGCAAATCTACCCGCAATCCCGGAATAATCAATATCACTGAACAACGTGCAAAGTAAATGACATGAATCGTCCCGTTTGGGAATCCCATAGGTAGAGTCAATATTTTTTGCAAATTAAGCATATAGCGAATTACACTGTAGCGTGTAATGCAAGTACAAGTTTATATGAAATGGGTCTCAAAAGAAAACATGTATTTTGTATTTATTTGTGGTAATTTCCAACCTTTCTGAATCTATTTCGTACCTTTTCCTTTGTTCAAAAGTAAAGTGATATTGCATAGGTACTCACTATTGTCCTCCAAACACATTAGAATACTAAGCGGTCAGGTACCGACAAAATATAATTACTACATAAAAATGGTGCCGACATTGACTTAACACCACCAAGACAATAGGAACAGCAATGACACTTTCTCATTATCTCAAAGAGAGAAACGTAAAGCAAAGAGCAAGAAGTATACAGCAGCGTACGTACCTAAGTGCTGGTAAGTAAGCCGGTGTAAGTGGTAAGGTCGGGGTCTGGTTAACCAGACATGCTAAAATAATTGTGTTTGCGAATAACAATTGACAGAACGAAAAGAAAAATTGTTAGGAATGCAGATTTGTTTATGCAGGTACATTTCAATTACCCGGTTTGTCTTCGAAAATTATTTGCCAAATCTACGCAACAGATCAAACAAACGTTTGTATAACTTCATACGAAAATTTAACAATCGAATTGCTGATTTACACAATGAGAAAAAAAGTATATTCATCTCTCACAGCTCAAACAGGATTGAATGATATGCAGCTTTGTGGGATCTTCGTAAAAAAGTTTGTCACCAGTGCTAAATAATTACTATAACGTCACGTTTTAAAGTGTTCAGTCGTCGCCAAATCCTTGGTGTTTTGTTTGTTACGTTGTACCTACCACCAACCGGCATTTTCGCTACAATAGTCAACGTTTCTCGTCAACACATTTATTTAAAATGTATAATCCTCTTTATCCAAATCCAATCTTTAACAGAGAAACACTGGTTGCTGATTTATTCATGTCTGGTTAGCGTTGTGGCCTTCAACAATAAATTTTATTGCAGAGGTTGTAAAAAACAACAGCGTTTGGCAGTGATTTTAATTTCTATCATCACTAACAGATCCCGCCAAACTACTACTGAGAAAGTGTAACAATAGTTTTTTGTACCGGTGATACATGATTAGAAAGACGACACCGCTTCATCTTGTCAGAGTCAATTGAAACATTTCTCATTCAAATTCTCAATAAAATATAATTTGTGTATGCAACCACCTACAGCTTTTTATGACAGAATGAATTTATTAGAGGAGATCATAATCAACTGCAAAATGGTCGGCGCTAGCACTAATAAAACAACTAGTTAACTATCGCTACCCGTCAAGCATGAACTAAATTTTCGCACATGGATAGTACATGATGCTTCAAGCCTACGAATGTTAGCTGTCCAGGTCTTAAACTAGACAGTACATATCTTTCATATCTTTATTTTAGATGTAAGTCCTAAATTTCATTTAACATAGTTTTTCACCGGAAGGCACAGGTGAAATTGTACTCATATTTCCAGTGTATGCATTACACATATAAAACACGCAGTTAACTTCTCCTATAAGTTTCCGGTTTGTTTTGTATGTCAATAAAAATGAGTAGAGTATTTATGCTAAGTGATAGTGTGTTTCATTGTGTCATAGTCATATTTCATTAAAATGTAGAATTAAAAAACGCAGTTTTTTTACACTTACATGCAAACTTCCACTTGTAGCACGCACTTATTCAAGTAGGTTCTTCCATCCGACGCACAAACAGGGTCGAACTCATTGTTGCATTTATTATCACAGTTTGAGCCACTTACCCTCGTGCAAAGCTCAAGTTCTACGGCATTCACACCTGTAAAAAAAGACAGTAATTATAATAAAATACCAGACACCAATAAAACTGTAGATGTATAGATAGCCGTGAAAGCCTACTTAAGCTGTAATAATTGTTATCGTTATTATCATCTGAAGGACTATTGGAATCATAAAAGAAAAAAAGGAAAGCAAAAAGTAAAACAGGTGAGAAATAATAAGTAACGCATCCACCCAAATGCGTATTTATGTTTAGCACCAAATACGTTACAATGATTCTGCTAGTGGGGATGCGTGTGTAGTTTTTGTACTTGCAGTGCCGGTAATATCGTGAATGCATGTGTGTGTACATTGTACATCCTTTTACTTTTGAGATTTTGATGATGATTGACACAAATTAACAGCATCAGGATTGCAAAGAATGAAATAAAAATAGTTTCGACTGTCGATGCACCAACAAGGATGTTGATCAAATGAATCTGCCTCAATATCTCAACTCAAGACTGAAACTCAATCAATGCCGAGAATTGACGATTCCCAGAAGAAAAGTCAATATTACACTTTTAGGGATGTACAGCGACATTTCGATAATGCCTATTTAGATAGATAGGTAATGTAATATATTTTGCATGTATTTTTTCAGAAGAATTTCTTATCTCTGCTTGTGGCAAGTTAGGCGCTAACAATAAGTTAATACGGGTGTGATTACAAGGATAAAACCAGCCGACTGAAATGCAATTGTGTATTTTTGTTATACACGCTTACAAAAATGCATTTCACACTTTTTATTTAATTTTTTTTTTGCTATACTTTACTTTTTTAATATAATTGAAGGGTGGTGTGCACAAACTGAATGCTCACGCAGAAAAGCTCCTGGGCAGGTACGATAACACGGTAAACCACAAAAACATGATGTTGTACATGTATCTCCCAGAATAAAAATGTCAGTCTGAAAGTTAGTTTTAGCTTAGCTTTACTATTCAGTGCATTGACGCGCTGCAACTTTAAGGGAGGATAACAACATTTGCAGCTTTTCAGCTTCTGCATATTGCTGGCGGAATTCAATTAAAAAGACACCGGGATCACGAGGGGGCAGAGAGGCAGAAGTAATTAATGAAATAAGAATGACATGCGAACCGCCTCAAGCTTTGTAAGGCAAAGCAATTATTCCTGAGGTGGCAGTGGCAGTCACAGTAGTGGTAGGTAGTTGGTTAATAATATGCCTTAAAAAGACGCAAGGAATACGGAACAAGTGTCAGTTTATATCTATATAAATAATGGCTCGAAACGTTTGTCTTATCACAAATTTATTTGCCTCGGCTTGCTAATTGAATCCTGCTCTTCTTACAGAGCTCTCGGTTTCAAAAAGCGTCTTGAAAACCATTAGTGCTATTAAGAAATGAGGAAAAAAGTATGTGTCCCGACGCTCCAAATGTTACATTTATTACGGATTTTATCGTTTAGCGCCAATGGCAGCAGCATTAGTGCTGAATTTTTATCACACAACACGGTACGTAGGTGTCGAGTTATCCAAACGAGTACAGAAAAAATTGGAACCTTTAAGTGGTAAACAACCTTGTAAGCTTTATCTTCAAATGCAGTATATGTGCTACTAAATTTCTTTAAAAAAACTAACCTCTTCCACAGGTGCGTCTTCGCATTTCACAGTCATTGGCATAGATAACACCATCCGAGGCACAGACTGGTTCACTAACCTTGGGACAGGAACGGGGACAAGCGGCTGAGTTATCTGCTGAAACTGGATGGTAACCTGTGCAAATTCAGAGTAATAACCAACAAAAACAAAACATTAGTCAGTCACAAGATATTGCAAGCATATTATTACTATTTACCTAAATAAATAGATTAAAGTATAAAAAATAAAGCATCCTTTTCCCCTCATAGTATATAAAGCATAATAACAGCCCATGTACGTGTACTACTATTAAACGTTGCAAAAAAATTTGTTTGTTAGTGCACCTTTTCTTCTCGCACAACAAGAACGATGATTGGCAAACTAATAATTTACTCATTTACCCAAATAGGCCATTAAAATAAATATTATGAAGTGAGTGCACGCAATTTTCCAATTTTCTTGGTAGCAACTGCAAAATAAACTATTTGCCTATACATGTATAAATGCACAACAATGCACCTTCTGCTGATTTTCTTGCAATTTTTTCTAGTTCAGTTTCAACCCACAAAAAAAAGCTGGTGCGAGTATTTTCCACCCTCTCATCATTTTGTCTCTTCTAAACGTTCCCTGTGTTTGTTGTTGCATTGTTCATCGGTAACAACTCACGTCAAGTACCATTCTTGCTTTAATTCCGTCACTCACTCACAATCATCAGCCGGTAGAGAGAGAAAAAACAATTCCCTCCGTTTTTTTAAGAACACGTTTGCTAAGAGTGAGAAGGGTGCATTTTTGTCTCTAGTATATACACACTTTTTGATGAGGCGTTCGCGTTGGTTGTACTTTTGAAGAACATGGCGATGATCATCATGATAATTCGCCACTGATGGTGACGCGACGTTGATGAAATCTTGATAGTCGGTCCATTTTTTCACGAGAGCTTCTCTCTCCCTTTCTTGCCATGAAAGTCATGACTAGCCTAAACTCGTACAAAAAATGTGCCATTTTGCGGGATCCCAACAAGATATTATTATTTTATTACTACTACGCCATTATTATTATTGTACATTTTTTTTCTTCTTGCCTGCAAAATTCATGCTTGACAATTTTATGCGATAGAAAAACGATATTCGCTAATGTGATAATAGCAATCAGTTAAAAATTTGTGCTCTGTAAAACGTCACCGTTAAAAAAGGGAATCACGTTCTCTTCTTGGTTCTATGTAGATCGGTCTGTGTTTATTATTGCTGTAACTTAAAAATTTGAAAACTGAGGTTTATTTTCTCTCGTTGGCGGTGGTGATGATGGGTAGGGATACGTAATGCAACGAGAGCGCAAGAAAAGAACCCTTTTGCTACATTGAAAGTACTACGGAGGCATTACTTTTTTACGAGAACGAGAAACAAACGGGTCCTTGTTATTGTGAGGTGTATTATGATCATGATAATGGCATATTTAACAAAATTGCAAGCATCATCATTACATTTACAAAATTTGCACATTGTACACCCACCACCATTGTATGATATGTAATATTTTTGGGTTTGTTTTTGCTACTTTGCCTAAGAAGGAAGATCAAATGCTGATATCGATATTACAGAAGTGGCCGAATGGGAAGTACACAACACAACCCCGTCATAATCGATTGCATGAATAAAAAATGTTGATTCTTTTTTTTTCGAATAAAAACATCTTTTCCTTCGGTGTGTATAGTCATAGTCCTCTGAGGTTGATTACATTACAATTATACTGGCAACAATGGAGCGATATCGGCAAGTAGGAGTGGCGAGAAATTACATTATCTGTTTCTGCACACAATGACGATGCAATATGTTACAACCCAAGTAGCGTTAATATTGCCATAAATAATGGAAGCAAAGACGTGCCACTAGTTAAGATTTAACAAGGTGATCAATTCCAATCAGGTATCTGCAGAAGAGCGTTCAATTTTGAATTTATGCACAAAATGTAGTATACATAGATTGTCTAAAAGTGAATATTTTGCATGCACCTATGGCACTGTTCTACTGACTGACTGAAAACAGCCTCAATATTGTCGTACGTAAAGGAATGGTACACAGTTGTCTTGTCCTATTATCCCTTTTTTGTAGATAAACTGCTGCTTCAAAAACGATTTTACTAAAGGAGTACAATATGTCGTCCTTACTGCTCTTTTAACAGCATTGCATAGGAGGATCGATGTACCTACAGTGGGAGATAAACGTGCTTTTACCAGCGTTTTCATAGATATAAACTGGAATTCACAACAACACAACGCAATGAAAAAAGGATCATGATAGAATTACATTTTTTCTCTCGCAAGCTGAAAAATACAGCGTGAAAATCAATGTCATACAGCCATAACGAACAAGACAACACAACAAAATTTGCAGAAGAAAGGTAGGCTAAAATGCAAAAAAATAACAAGCACTGAGCACCTTTAAAGTTAAAGTCAAACGTAAAGATAATTAGGGACGCAGTGAATAAAAACCGTTAAACACGTTACGTATTTTTACGTTTAAGTTGTCTGTTAGTGTACATCATCGCATCGCCATCGCAACGCCAAAACGTTGGTGCGGCGTGGCAACGAAAAAACAAACATCATGAATGTGACGATACAGCTAGAATTAGAATACGTAGACATGTAGACAAGCACATAAGACAAGATACACAGCATTATGTGTTTGTTCTACATCAACAGACATTCATCTTCAGACACAGAAGAGTAAAAAACGACCACCCTCAAGCGCTAAATCAACGGTGACGACAACGCAGTATTTTTTATTACTTTCTTCGGAATGATGTTAACGTAAAGTGTACGTACACATCCTACAAAATGCCAACACAACAAGGTAGCCTTTTGCTTACTTTCGTAAAAAAAATCAAACGGGCACAAACAGACAAAAATGCTGATGCTACTGCACTCTTCTTGTAGTATGAAATCTGGTGGAACGAATCATTAATTTCAAGGAAAATGCATATTATCAGCATCAGCAGCAGGTAAACGCTGAAAAAGTGATGACTTTAGGGTAACGCCAAGCAAGTAGGCTCTCTGCTGCCTCTATGTGTCTCTGTGTCTTCTCTGTAGACATATCAACCTCATTTCTCCGATTTAATTTTCAGCACGTACTCCGCCAAACTGTACGACCATTTATTTGCTTTTTATTACTTAACGCCTTTTGGCATGCATGCTGGCACAGTACAAACATCCAAGTCGAATCAAGTAGAAACAATCAATCAATCACTTGACTTATAGAATTTGGGTATACGGTGACATTTCGTCAGCTTGTAAAGTGTCAATACGATAAAAAATATATATGCATAATTGTATGCTCACGTTTGTCTGTATACTCGCATATGTGGATGTGAGTAAGCACAAACATACGAAATGCGATTGAATTGGACATGCTCAAATTGAAGCACGCACACCCAGGCGTGACTTTAAAATTTAAAATCGCCATTAACAGTACGCTGCCATGTGCAAAACTCAGTGACTTCACTAACCTAAATAATTATAGAAAATCAAGACTTATTACAATGCGTCTTGCTCAATAATTTTCACACGTGTGCACATCCATTTCTGATTTTGTTTGCCTACATATTGTATGACGTAGTCGTACAGGTGTTTATTATTTATTATGCTGAGCATTTTCACTGGTCCAGTTGGCAAATTGCAAGAGCTTGTTGGTATGTACAGTTGCAAGCGCAACGGTTGACGGTCGAATGTCAAAATAACAATCTTGCTGCACTCAACAAGACAACAAACCTGATTTGGTTTTTGATGTGAGACTTGACTCCTTTCTTTTTCCTGGCAGACTCACATTTGTTCTACTGCCTTTTTGATATGGCTCACATATGTGATTCTGTGACAGGGAAATATGTGCCCTTAAAAGTACAACGCCGGGAGTGTGATTGAAGAAGAAGAACCCCGTGAACCTATCACTAATTGAATGATCTTCTTGATATACGGGAAGATGAGTGGACAGGTGATGGAAATTGATGCATCACATTTTAAACGCGCTCACTCACTCACTCCGGCTTGCCCTTTTTTATAAAGTACATTTGCAATTTCTTTCCTACTGATTATGATTCAGTTTTGATGGCGAAATGTGAAGATGTAACGTGCGGTGGTGAAATGATGACGTTGAGATTAAGGCAGTGTCCATGTGGTACATATCTATTTAACATGCCACATTATGTGCGTTTCAGGAGGTGGGGTAGGCAAGGATAATGAAGTGCAGCAGGGGAAAAGTTACGAGGATGATGATAATGATAAGCTCAGTAGGAGGTCCACAGTGTTAAAATGTGTCTATGGGGTCTCGCGGTTCTCATTTCTACTAGCCAACTAACATATTTCTTCAGAAGAAATGAAGAAGGTATTTTCTCGTAGCCGTTATTTACCACCAAAGGACGATGCACAATGTGAAAGAGCCTACGACCACTGTCGCTTGAATGTATAATGCATGTCCGCACGCAGACTGCAGACGCAGACATTGGCAAAATAAATTGGGATCATGGTACGATGGCAATTGTTGGGCCAACAATAAACAACTTGATTTAAAAAATTTGCACAACTTTTTTTTTACTGAACCCTGATTTCATACGGGTCAATGCTGTCGTCGTGCGGTCTAAAATTTATTATTTTTTAACGGCCAGGATTAAAACTATGTCGCACAACGAGAGAAGTGAATAACTTTAGAGTGAAAAGTAAAAGCAATTGTATTGTATGCGTAACATGTGTATGTTCATGTGAAACTGTACATGTTTCATCCTCCGAGATTTATGGATCTCATCTCCCCATTTTTCTTCATTACGATTCATACGATTTAATTGAATTTATTAGTCAACTCTTAGCCGGAGGGTAATGCATAGTCGTAATTAAACGAGCTATAATTATTCGCTTCATCAGAATTCATAGAGAGGCAATAGACACGTATGCACTTTTCCTAGTCAATGGGAGAACCTCCACAAACAATAATGCACACCTGAGCTGATGGTCTAATCAATACTTTCTGGTCGTGCATTTTTTCCATTTACTCATTTCTCTTTGTCAATGCCAAAGAAGCCCATCTTCCTGTGTAGACGCATACAAACAGATCTTTAATCATTCCACTCACATAAATCCCTGCTATTATTATCATCATTATCATGATCATCATCCTCGCTACCATATAATTGTAATCATCGTGATTTTTATTGAAGCAACTGCTACTGCACATTAGTGTGTACTTTTCTTTTTAATATGTGCATATTAACCCACCACTACTCCTAAAAACTCATTCATCAGACTCTCGAAGCTCAAGTGATTTATGCTTTTCTTGTTTTTTCTTGTTCTAAGAACACCAGCAAGTCTCTAACTACATGTTATCGTCGTTATTATCATCATACATCGCAACTTTGCATAAATAATATTTTTCGTTCGTGGCTCTCCGCTGTAGGCTGCGTTGCGAGTAATCAATCAGGCAGCAACAACACAGAATGACCAATGTAACGCCACGCAAGAAACTGCAGGTGTGATGGCGGTTTGGTGTTGTTCTAACTGCTTACTAATATGCATTCCCATTATATTATAGCTGGTTACAGCATGTATATATACACAGTAGCCAAAAACTGGTGATCGTTCACCGATATCAATGATGCTAATCTAGTGTAAGATTAAAAACGAAGAAGGATGCACTTTTAAGTGGAATAATTTTCACTGTTGTTTTTGTAAACGAATCGCACAGCATGTTACGCCGCCGCCGCCACTGCAAAGCAGTATAAACGCATCCCTTTATTTTTAACATGATAGATAAGATGAATGGGACTGAAAAAATTGTACTTTTTCCCCTGTTCTCCTAAAGACTAGTTCAGTAGCTCAAGCGTCGTTATCATCGTCGTCTCCTTCTCTATCATCAATAACATGGTCATCTGCAAAATACACTACGATAGTACAGGTCGTTGTACATCGTAGTACAAAAGACACTTTTATTGCCGTGTTTGCCAGGCAGAAATAAAGGTTTAATAATGGATTACTTACACTTGTCAACAACAGACACAACTCTTCTCAATATAGTAAAGTAAAAGCATCTACACGACACGACCATAGTACAGGATAGGCGGAACAGTAACCATTATGGCAAAATGGCAATAGTAAGGCATGACGACAATAATAATGATGATAATGATGGATCATAGAGTAGGTAATAATGATGATACTAGTTTAGTTAGACGTGGAGACCAGTTTCAAAAGCGGGATGAAAAGAAGAGCTATATAATAAATGAGATGGTTGTAATAATGACTTGTTGGTTTTGTCGCAACGCAAGAAATTTTCTTCGTTGCCAGTTTTAATGCTGCTGCTGCTGCTATTTGCTCCCTTTGGAACAAAAAGAACAAAGTGGCAAGATAATTGAAAAATGTGGATAATGTGTGTAGGTATTTAGGAGATGAGGCAGTAGTGGGATGGTCAACAGAAGTGAAAAAAGTATAGTAACACATGTTCAGTTTTGCTAATAATGCTCGTTTCTATTCATGCTTTAAGTAGACATATGGATGGTTGTGTTTTGTAGCATGTGACAATATCAGTCCACTTTATAAAACGCGAAAAAAAATGGTGATAAATTCTGGTTGACTAACAAGATGTGTGTACTTAAAGTAATACTATTTAACTAAACTGCCGTCAAAGCAATTTATATATCCTGTACGAATACGCTTACGCTTGTGACGTTAACTTCGCAGTGAAATCACGGGGACTCGACGTTTTTTTTTCTTTTCAAAGAAAACAACTTATATTTCAGCGTTGTAGAGAGATTAGAGAACCTGGTATTTAGAAAGATGAATAGAAGACAAAAAAGGAGGGGAAATTCCAGACAAGCCTCTTGGCTGTCGTTGTGGATGTGGAGCTAAGTAATTTTTAAATTGAGGATTTTGTTTTAGACACGATGTTATAACACTCACAATGATAAACTGATTAGACGTACAACACGTATTTCAACAAAAAACATTTTTCTGTCCGTCTTTCACTAAAATTCAGTTAATCGACTAGAAGGAAAATTCTTTTGTCTTGTCACCAGTACCTTCATCGATAGCAAAATTGGTGTCTTTCTTTGCCATTGCGAAGCACCGCGCTTCATTTCACTTCTTCCCAGAAAATGAAAATGGCCGAGTTAACATGAAGTTTCAAAAATGGTGATTTGAAATGCAAATAATATTTTTAGGTAGTAATACCAGATGCGTCGACCTGTGTAATAGTAAATAAAAACGCATTTTCCTCCACTTTTTTACAAAAGTAAAACCAGTGCGAGTGACACCGTATTACTAGTGGCAGGAAAAACACGAATAAAAATGCACACATCTTCTTTGCCTTCTCAGCTCTCCTGCCGATTTTGTTGACGAGATTTTGTGAACAAAAAAAGTCCGCTTGAAGATGATCATGATGATGAACCGTGGCGTAAGTATGAATGCTTTAGCATTTTTTGATAGCATAAAAGCTGGGCAGGTTAAGCAGACCTTCAACAATACAAACACGTTTTACGTGTCGTCATCATCATCATCATTACAACCACTACTAGCAGCATCAGCTATGGTACAAAAAAGCAGGTCAGGCATGGCACTATACTACTAGTATTGTTATTGTTGTTATCATTCTAACTAAATACTTATATTCATACCATTTGTTTGAATGTAAGGTCCATAATCATGCTTAAGTAAAAGAAAAAGTGCATTTCAACTTTTATAAACAAACAAAACAACATACACAACAGCAAAAAATACAATAATCTTGATCATCCTCTCAGAAAAAAGTGAATGAGAAGAAGTGCATTTTTGTTGCGCGTTTTATTATTTATGATGATGCACCATTATTATAAAAAAACACCTATTCCTGAAACTGCAATTTTTCTTAAAGTCTCTCACACGGGCAGAAATTGTAAATGCAGCAGTGTGCACGATCATATCTAAACTACCCTGAACGGGAAAGCAAGGAAAGAAAAAAAAGAATTCGTATTTGATGCTGAACATTTTGATGGTATGAGATTTGCAGAGTAAATGCCAAAAAATATGTTTTCTGTGTCTACCTTCTCCATTTGACTTTTTCAACATCATCATCATTCTTATTTTTTGTGTCTGCCGTAAAAACCAAAACTGTTGTAATAATAACCACCAGCACTTTTACCACCGGCAACTAATTCACAGCCATCACATTATCGCGTCTTCCTCATCAACAACATCATCTTTAGCGTTTACGCTCAGAGCTTAGCGTTTACGTGATTGTCAGTCTTCTGACTGACAATCATCATTACGATTGCCATCATCTCTGCTGTAGCTGTTGCGTTTTTACATGCGTTTATAAAGAATAAAATCAAGGAGCCATATAGCTACGTAGCGTGTACCGTTTAAAACAAGGATAAACGTTAAAAACCTTACGGCATTTTAACTGCAACCTCTTCACACCAAACCACATTACACTCTCAGTCAGTCAACTGATGTGAGTGATTAGTGATTATGATTAGTATGGGAAGTTTAATATTACAGTAACAACAACAGTCAGTAGTAGTAGTAGTAGTGGTGGTGGTGGTGCCATTGAAGAACAAGGAAACATTTCTAGCCATTATCCCCATTCTTTATTTCAAGTCCTTTTCTCGCAGGAGAAGTAAAAGTATATTTGTAATACAATATAACAATGAAACGGGAAAGAAACCATCTTAAAAAATAAATTTAGTGTTCTCACTTTTTTTCTGCTTAGCTTACACCTAATTCTTAATGATAAATAATGATCTTCATTTTCGTACTTTGTGTGCGCTGTTGTTGTTGTTTTTGTTGTACTCCACGCATCGTAAAAACCACCAACACCATGTGCGCTCCCAAACATATCATGGGATGAGGATAATTTCACACCTACATGTTTTCCAATTTTTTAAATCAGTCTGTTAGTTTGCACCTTATTATTTTCTTAACATTTCTTGCTCACTTCTGGTGAGCATTGTCGCTGTCAATTATTATTTGCTTTACTGTACTTCTTCTTTTTTTGTGGTGAGACGGCAATGATGATGATGATGATTGCAGAAACGAGTAAAGAAGCTAGACACCCACTTATGCAAGTCAAGTGAAAAGTTTGAAAACTTTCCATGTATTTAATGTGTTTTTCTTCCTGTTATAAAAATACTTAACATGTAGGTATGTTGTTGCTTCACTTTTTAAGAACGTATTATATTCGCGCGGATTATCATGTAATGATTATGGTCACTGACTTTTCATTCTTCTCTCGCAGGGGAAAAATCCTGTGAGTGCTCATGATTATCATCGTCATCTTCATGTCATAGTCATGAATGAATGCTCTTGACAAATGAGTAAATAATGTGCCAAAAGTAAACTTTTAAGTGCACTTCTCTACAATAATAACTAATAACGTTAATAGCAGCTAGAAGTGTATAGTGAGTGGTAGTGGTGAAGACGATGATTTAGGAAAGCAAACAAAGCCAACAAATCCCTTTCTTGTATACCACCAACCAGCAACAAAAACATTACACATTAATATCATTATTATTATTGTTATGATCCTCCTCAATGAATAAAAGCTGCTTGCTGAAACTCATAAGCCGTATAATAAATGTAACATAAATTCTGACGCTTTGATCATCGTCGTCAACTTGAAAACAAAAATATTATCTTTATTTGCATGCATGGTATGTAGCGTCGTCATCACATGCATTGTGATATTTACATGCCTTGTCTGTTCCTGCCCTACGCTCGAAAAATTTATGTGTTAGGCTCGCAGCTAAAAATGGAAGGGTGGAAAAAATAACCCGTGAAAAAGCAAGATTAATGGCTGCAAAATACTGGCATGTACAAACAGCGTTGTAGAACACACTTCGTTGTTAGACTAAAACACAAGAGGACATGACACAGACCAGTTCCTGTCACAAGATGCACAAAAGTAGTAACAACACGCAAAATTTTCATGAAATGAGGCAGCTTCATAACAACAACATTTGCACATTCCACCCCTTACAATACTTTCATCCAAATACGGACATTATAATAAGCAGCTAGCAGACTCCCTTTGTTATAAATATAAAAGGACGTGCTGTCAAAAATTTGCATGAGAAAACACTCTCTGTCAAACATGCATTTACTAAAATACCCATGCTTTATGGGAACGTAATACAACGTAAATGCACTGGCTATTAAACGCAAGGGAGAGAGAGACACATATACGCTAGAGAATGCAGAGAAAGAAAGAAGAGTGATAGAAAAGTCATAATGATCGCCATAATAAGATATTTATTACTAATATTGACAATTATGTACCAAGTGAGAACATGTAAATGTTTTTATAGTCAGGAAAATGTTTGCCTGTCATTAACGTGTGAAATTGTTTTTTTACATGGGCTATCGCCTGGTCATCCACCCTTCCTCATGAGAGGTACTTTTTCATTTTGTTACGTGCGTACAGGACAATGATAACTTACTCAAGAAAGAAGAACGTTTAAACAAGGAACTGGAAGGAAGAAAAACATTTCATTGCCGCCGTACCATCATCATCATCAGTGATACATTTTCATTTACATAAACAGCATCGTGTGTGTTATGCCTATTGTTATAAGGGAAAAATGCTGTCTAATGACTATTGTAATGGTATTTACATGCAAGATACTAATTTATCTGTTGGTATGCCCCATAGCAAAGGGGTAGGAAAGAAAAGGAAATTACGATAATCTTGATACGCTGCAGCACCAGCGGCAACTGCCCCAGTAGCAGCAGCAGCAGTTCACTGACTGATTCACCGATTGCATTTAAATTACCTCATTTATTTATTGCAATAATAAATCTTTATGTATTTCAACATTGCACAGAAACTCTTCACCCTGTCATTTACATAAAGTATCCCAAAAATATGTGAACATTTGACAGATTTGAATCAATTAGAAACTTTCTGTCTGTGGTCAGTTGTTGTTGACATTGTAGTGGTCCTTGGTCAATTAACATAAATCCTAACAAAACGTTATGCCCTGCACACTCCACCACAGCCGCCACCACGACCACAAGCTCTGTGTTTGATGATGACAACGCTGCGCAGTGCTCCCAAATTATGGAAGTGGTGGGGCTGGCGATGTGCCCTCTGCTGCAAGCGATTTATTAGTAAAATAAATCCAATCAAACCAGCGCAAGCAAATTCGAATGAAATATTGTTTATCACATATGCACACAGCGGAAAGGAAAAAAACAGATGTAAACTACTTTTCAAATTTATCATCATTATTATCCTGTCAAATCGTTTTTCAAATTTTTACCACGAGTGGAATTTCACAATGGGTCTATCAACAAATTAAACTACGTCATACGTACATGTACAAACATACCTCCCTACAACATGATATACCTATGAGTACATGTGTACAGAACGGCGAAAATTGATCCGTCGTCTCTCTTCCTTCAATATCATACCATCGCCCATCAATTGTTTATCCCTGCTATTAACTATTCAACGTTATAAAACTATCATCAACAGCATCATCATCGAGAAAAGGTAGAGTAACAAAATACCGTCTGCTTAAATCTTTTGTGCACTTTACTATGAAAATCAAACAATAGAATGTTCGCAAGTATGAAAAAGTAGTAAAATAAAATAAAACTGAAAACTTGATTGAGACTACCTTTCCTCTCTTGTCTACTGATTAAAAACATTTTAAGCAGTACGCACACTGGTTTATTCACTCAAGCAAGAGTGAAAATTTCTACTGTCCCCTCATCCCTACCACCTGCAAATAGTGATCATAATCACTATTCTACAGGAATGATTGAGAGGTAAGTAAATGTTAACCATCGAAGAAGCAGGAAAAAAAATCACATAACACTGTCGTTTTCTACTGTAAAAATAAGATGGTACTTAATTGGTATTCCAAAATCATACACCATCGACATGTATGTATCAAATTACCTATGAAGCCCCACCATTTTTCTGCAATATAGTCGTTAAAGTGCCTTGCCTAGTCTTCTAGCAGTTTAACAATTGAAATAAGTTGCAAAATAGTGTTACATGCGTAACAAGATTCAAGAGTGAGGAAAACAAGGAATATTATAGCAAAGACAATAATAATAATAATAATAATCTACATAAAATGGACTTTTGTTTGGCAGACTGTCATTGTCCTTTTTGACTGGCAATGACCAGCTTATAAGTAATAAATTTTAAATAAAATATACATGTGCAAATAATAAGAAAAGAGCATAAAAACAGCCAATTTTTAAATGATCTTTCAATCATGCCAATATCGAATGACAAATCGCGGAGCAGGAGCAGCAGCAGCGCTACAATATTTTTTATGTTTTTAGACGCGCACGACATCGACTATGGCTCTTGTTAAATTACCTTGTGCGAACGTTGTCGTCCCCCTCGTCTTTTTTTAACGCTATCATCGTCATCATCAGTTCTCAACAATTTTATTATTACTGTCCGTTTGACATTTTATTTCACTTTCCCATTCTAAAAATTTTCACATAATCGCCTGTCGTGTGATGAATTAGAAAACTCTTCATCTTGTCACTTGCTTGCACTTGTGGCGAGTGTAATGTTTGTTGCTGCTGTGGTATGGTAGTGGTAATGGTAATATTATTATGATGTGGTTTAGTGTGTGTTTGTTGGTGTGATATATGAGGACCTACCAGTAGGCTTTTCAATATCTTTTGTTTATTCGAGCATATGGCAAACAACAGTACCTACAACAGGCATTGCCGCTGGTGCCCTTTCAGCTTCTGTGTTTGTTTTGGCACACGGCCAATCAACCAAATTTCTCGTGTAACGTAATGTACTGAGACATGCACACATTTTTAAGTTCAAATAAATGCATTGTTGTATCAAAATGAGCAGTTTTCTTGCTCGTTTTCTAAATAAAAGGAAAGAGGAGAAGTTTCTGTTTCCGACATTTCTTGTATAATCAAACAACATGATCATTATCGGGTTAATAAAATACCATAAAGAAAACAGTAATTAGCAAGTGTATATAGGTAATTCTCTCGTTTAATGGTGAAGTATAGTACTAGGCAGAGCGTGATGGGATGCTCGAAAAGATACAATCAAAGAGGTGGATGAATATCAAAGGAGGAACTTGAGTTAATCAACAATAAAAAGTTACATCCTTCGTAATAGTGCTTAAAATTTCCATATTGGCAACCATTCCGCGTGAGTAATTACCTTTTGCGTGAGCTGACACTGATACGAGTCGCGGCACGGCAAAAAAAGTTTCTTTTGATGCAATTGCCAGTTGCAGCATAAATCTTGGCAGCGGTGCTGATTCAAATCTGAACGTGTTATTAAATATGATGTGATGGGATGTGCGTGTACGCATGATGAGTAAGTCAGCTCGGTGAACTGATAATAATGCAAAATGGCAAGACCTTTATGTGCGCGGCTGTGCACGCCCAGTTTTTGCCAAATAATAGAGTTCAACTGATTTGACTTTGTGTCTGCAGAAGATTCGAAAACAACATTAAAAAACTTGATATAGCCTAAGAATGTGGTATGATTATGGTCCCTCTACCTACAGTATGTGGTGCGTGTGCATGCGTTTCCAGATAGATAATGTATACGCATATATTAGATCATGATGATGATTCATTCATCATCATCAACATGACGTATTAAAGCCACTAAATAATGATGGTGACGAGAAAAGGGACTGAAAGCCTGAAGAAAACCGGCTTTTCAAAGCCGAATTATTGGATACGCGAGAAAATTCTTGGCAATGGGACTGACGGTGGCACTGCCAGAATCTTTTACTGTCATATTAATATGGACTATTGACTTTCATACAACCAACAATGATCCTCGGGGTAATGCACAATGTGACGGAATGTAAACAGTGCTTTGAGTAAACTTTTTCTTCTTTGTATGTTCCAGCTTTTACTTTAAAGTGCATTATTCTAAGGTGTTTGAATATCCGCAAGGGCACGCACGCTCAATTGTGGTGATTTTTGATGGCACTCGTAGTACGTTACTACAGCACGCACGTGCGTGATTGGTGAATATGTGCGTTTTCCACAGACCCAAATAAGAAAATTAAAAATGCAAAATCAAAATTGAAATTATTGCCAGTCGTTATTATTTTCTTAAAAGTTTGCGGTGACCTTAAAAAAGCACGTCTGATTCGACGCGCTTTTGAGCCATTAATTTGTATGCAACTGCCAAATGCCTTTTGGTCAATTTAAGACTCATTAGTAGCAGGGATGCCCAAAAGCCTCAAAATTCCTTTATAATACCAAGAGCGTAAGTACTTATTTTGCACGGCTATCGTCATCATCAAGTATTTATATACTTGATACTTGATGCATCACGCTTTGCAAAAAAGAAAATACAGACGCTGCCGATATTATTATTACTTTTCGGATCTTTGAAAGTTGCGTTCTAGCATGAATCATAATAAATGGTAAAATCGGCTGATTTGCTACCGTCTATCTACTAGCACCATGATATGGGTAGGAGCGCATAAGAATGTGCTTTCTATTTAAAAGAAAACATGTACAGCCACATTTGCCTTGCTTCTTGACTAAATCGTTCCAATAACACGATTTCGAATGCAAACGATGATAACGCTGAATACAATGCTTCTTCTCTCCTTAGAAGTAGCAACCTCAGAAAAGATCAATGTCAAGGCTAACTGCATGCATAAAATTCCTATAATAATTATATTGCAGGTGAGCAAAGAGTAAAAGGTAAACCGTGTACTATCTAAACTACGATTTTTCTGCATTGTGTTGTGAGTTGCGTTGCAGGAATGAAACACCGTCTACTTAGAAGAATTCACTTTTGCTCATCATCATTTTCATCAAAAAAGCACGCAGGAGGAGGTGGCAGATTATAGCAGGATAAAAAATGCACTAGAGAGGTGAAGTGATTAGTGCAAGTTAGCCTTGTAGTTACTTCGGTCGGGAAGATTCAACAATAAAAGCTGTAAAAAAATTTCAGGCAGGCATAAAACTCGTGTAAAATAGTATGCAGGCAAGAATTAAAAAACGAGAAGCTGTGTGTGCTGCTTGCTGGCAGGCAGGTACGGTGTAGGTATCCTTCTGTAATCGGTATAACGTTCTTATCCTGAAGGCGATGCAAGCAAGCAATCAAGAAGTGTAATGGTAATAGTATTAAAAGTGCAACAATGGTGGTTGTGCTTGAAAGAATATCTCTTTGGTAAGTTAAAAGTCAAATGTCGAATTACAGACAGACGGATATTATCATTATCCTGACGATCGGCTAGATACTGCGAGAATGAAGGGGATAATGATGATGATAATGATGACGATGTAAAAGAAATGGCTGACATATTCAGGTTGTGTTTTCGGTCAACGGAGAGTCAAAGGTGAAAACTTTTTAGAGGTTTATTGCTGTGATCATCGTTTGTTTAATAGAGGGATGCGTAGGGAGATGAGAAAAGTTAAATGGAAAGAATTTAAATAAATGATTGATTTTTGCATTATTTTCCCCGTTTAATGTCTACTAGCAGCGCAGAGTGCAAAATATTATTCTGACGTCTGGTTTGTATAAAAGACGCTATAATAATAATAATAAACTCAATTCAAACAATGTATACAAGTAAGTACACGGAGTCACAGAGAACACATGCAACAGCTGCAAAAACGTGCGTGCGTTTCCCGTAGCTCTACTACAAGTCCACAGCAGCAGCAGAAATATAAAAAAAAACTTACAACAATCAAAGCCAAGTGGATATATAGTTTCGGTCAGTGTGTCGGTCGATAAAACTTTATTTGAGGTACTCGGATTGCATATTCACATGCACATTATCGGCACATCTCGAAAACTTCATTGTCGGATTCCTTCAAAGCTACTTTTTATTACATGATACATACTTGTCTGCATAATGGGGAATGAATGGGGTTTGTGCACAAGTAAATAAGAAATTCTTATAAATACTTGCATGCATGCACATACACACACACACACAGCCGCGTTTACCTTTTCCTTTTCTTTTCGTTTCTACCATTTCCCATCTCACGACGACAATGATCTCATGAATCAATAAGAAAAACGTGAGCTTTTGATTGTTTTTACGGTGACGAGACGATTGAATTATTTTCCTGTTATCGTTAAAATAGCACGGAATAAGAAAGGCTTCCTTGTAAGATGTAATTCGTGCTAAAGCACCCAAACCTTATGACATGCCAAGTGTGTTAACGTTGATTTACAAATACAAAATTAATGAAAAAGCGTTAGGGAAAATATTATACAATAAAAATGTGTAAAACGACTTTATTCTTACCTATTCCCACTCCAATCAACAGTGCAACTGTGATACTTAAAACGTTCGCCATTGTCGAGCTCCTTCCTCCACCGGTCACCAACCTAGTCACCATATTATGTCCGCGTATACTCGGCTGTGAAGAATCTCGCTGTTAGCAGCCACACAAGCTCGGATTTGTAGCCGTTTTTAAATAAAAATGTTATTAAAACGACAACACTTGACAAACTGTCTCAAAATTATTAACTACACTTGCTAGTTGGTCTTCTCAAACGTTTTTGTTTATTTTTTCTGCTGTCGTGCTCAAATATATTTTTCTGAGCTTTCAAGAAGCTATTTTATTGTTGGTGTTGGCGTTGTTGTAAGCAGTTTGTATGTACTCGTCGTAGAGAACTGACTGCACACTTGAAAGTCTTCTGATGCTGCTGCTACTTTCTTTCAGGCTTGGCAAAAAATCTTGAAAAGGGATAATAAAAACAACACTTTTGGTAAAGTTCACTGTTTGAAGCAACGTTTAAGCTTCTGACTTGAGGGCGATGTGATGGATGGTAATGATGAAGGTGCTTTCTGTGTAATCTAAAGTACTTTTTCAGCAGATGATGAAGATGCAAAACGCTGATTAACGTGATTTTGTTCTTCCTGCTGTTACTGTTTATACAAAGTGTATATAACGAGC
>JAHZNE010001489.1:0-15480 GCA_027744055.1 Callyntrura sp. NNG-2020 | reverse complement strand
TTTATATCTATTATCAATAACACGTTGAGTAAACCTAACCGACATTTAAACGGATCAGACGTTTTTACAACTAACGATGCAATATCACAAGAATATTTATAGTTAGATAATTAAGGCTGTTTCACGTCTTGTACCTATATTTCGTTTTGAAATAAAAGAGAGTTTGCCATTTATATGGGATTTCCTCCAGTTACAAAATGGTTGCAAGTGCACCATTACTATTTTCAATTACTAATATTACATTAGAACGAACATGCATCAGTTTGAAAATTTTACAATTAAAACATCATTTGGTCTGTGTTTGTATCTGATTGCATCATTACAAACTGAGAACATGAACAAACGTGGAAAAAACTTGCATGTAGAAATAATTTTAAATAACTATGCATTGCATTTTCATTCTTTATCATAATGCATTCAACCACCCGTTAAAAATTGGCTAGATGAACAGATCTGAACGGCCTAAACAACATGATATACGTCAACATTAAAGTCGGCTTAGTATTGACTCAACTGAACCACTTTTGTTTGTGATTAAACATGACACAAAATTAAAGTCTGTTGTCCATTGATTTCGTTTAATATGTCAAGATTTCACGCTTGCACGTTTGCAGTGTCCAAATGGGTTTTACATTTTGACCGTGTTGACGTCAGAAATGTGAGGTAATTCTTCATAATTGGAAAACAAATCAGTATCACAGTTACTTGTATAATCTGAGCAATACTTAAAACATTTTAGTTAAGACTTTCTGCTATAAAACGTATTATAAATACATTTGCGTCCAACCAACTGCAAACATGTTAATTATTCGGTGATTTTAATATTTTAATATTAGTTTATTAATAAAAATTAATTTTGAGCAAAACATTCGTAATACTTCTGTTTCTAAATAAATTTGTTTCTCGTACGTACAAGGGAACTGTGTCGAAGAGAATTATCATTGTATATTTTTTAAATTGATTTTAATAAGTGTTTGACTCAATGGACGATGAAAACACGAAACTGCGCCAACGTGTGGCCGCTTGTCAAACAACTGCAATTGTAAGTAAAATTAGTAGCATCCATTTAGTCTTGACTTAATTTTAATCTCTGACTTTTATTTGTGTGTATTTTAAGGTAATGGTATTTATTACAGTGGTAATTGGAGTACCCTCTTTAATTATTGGATTGGACATATGGTAAAATATGACAACCAATGAACTGGTTGAATCAACTATTCTTAATTACGCACGCTATATATTTCTCGTGGATGTGCTTCATGTGGAACTATGAGCAGTACACATTTGCGGTATGATTGTTTCTGTTTAATATGCAAAATGTAATATCAAAGTGTCTTAAAGGTAAATGCGAAGCATTTTAAATATACTACTATACTAATATAGTCTTACGTTCTTTGTAAACAATTAATTTATTGAATTAAACGATCATTTGTCACTGTATGTTTCATATTACCAGGAACATACCTCTGTCTTTATATTATTGCAAAATTGGTTATCACTGCTCGGTGTAAGTCTAATTACATTTTTATTTCTTAACCAATTTTACTGATCCTGGTTTCATTCATACCACAACACGATAGGCTAATGTAATAAGTTTGCCAACAATGAAATATGACGCCGCGGATTAGTTAAGTACATTTAGCTACAAAATTAAGCAAACAATAATATCCGGAAACATCAGAATACTTCATACCATGTTACTACAGTCGTAAACATGTATTCTTGAACACATAGTAGAGATAGAAACTAACCGTTTAATTGAACATTGGTTTACATTGGTTAACCAACCAGGCGTCCAACCAGGGATAGTTTCATTTCTCAACCGGTTTTTATCCTGGTGTTAGTTTACGACAACAAAGTGGCAGAGTACTGCAAGATGTCCTTTTGGTGCAAGTATTAACTGTTAATTCAAGTATTAACTGTTAATTTATTGCTATTAGCGAAGTTCATGGAATTCTTTGATTTAGTACGGAAATTCTTAATATCTGCGAAAGCGCAAGGAAACGACAAGTTATGCGCATCCTTTTATTTTTGAACACATGCATCCTTGACCATAACTGTCCTAATGCTACCCATCGCATGCATTGCCCCAATTCATGGTAGTATCACTTAGATATTAACTTGAACCTGCAAATACGGACGAGAGGATATAAGTATTAGATCGCCACTGAAAACAACGACAGCAAATGAAAATGTTGTCATGATCCCACAATCACGTTTTGTAGATATATTGCCAAGGTTGTTTGACTAACAAAGGATTCCCAAGAGTATTTTATTTAACCGTTAAATTATTTCTTCACCACGAAGGCTATAAAACTTATATTATATTGTTTATAGCTGATATAATATCATAATTAAAATGGACCATTAAAATGTCGAAACGGTAATTACTAAAATGTTATGGATATGCTGGTGCTCGTTTTGTTCCATATTGTACAACTATCTTGTAAATTAATAATTATCCCAGTAAATTACAAAGTCGCAGTAGTAAAGTTACATTCAGCATTTCAATATTTAGCACTACTGAAACCATTGGCATGGCGTGCATTCTTAATATACTTTTTGTGATATTCCTGGTGGTAGTAATAGCAATGGTAAATTAAATTAAAANATATACTTTTTGTGATATTCCTGGTGGTAGTAATAGCAATGGTAAATTAAATTAAAAATAAACTTTATACGTTCTAACTCTAGTAACTTTCCATTAACGAATTGATTAATTTTAGGGTGCGGACAGATACGACGCTCGAAAATATATGGGAAGAGGACACAAAAGTCCAAAGCACAAAACGTTGTGGCACGGCGGTAAAGACAGCACACATCGCAAGGGGTGAGGCAGTTGAGCAGTATTAGGAGATATCATACCTGAAAACCACCGGGACTCAGGACATATTGGCAGTAGCAAATCGTTTCAAATCCACAAACAATAAGAAATGGAAAATACAATTTTCTTTAACAATCCATGTTATCCAAAATGTAATGTTTTGTATAATGTAAGTGCATTCACCATTGGTATATTTACAACAAAGATGAAATATTTTTCGTGAATTTACAACAATAAATAATATTAATGATTGAATGGAGACTTGGATTCAAAAACAGCTAAACGCCCGTGTACAGCATTTCTCTAATTATAAACTGAGGAATAGCATTAGTTGTTACGTCTTTTTTGAATGTTAAATAATTCTTCCCTTACAAATCTTATTCTTGTGCGTGTCATAACCTAAATATAATATGTGGGTGTATGATATAATAGCTGCAGAAGATACTAGTTATGGGGGTTTGCATTAGTGGGAGATAAATGTTGGGGTGACGCGGGTACGGTGTGTAGCGGGAGAGTTTGAACGCCGCCAGATTAGTGTTCGGCGAGCAAGCATCCGGATACTCCATCTACCATCCATACTTACTAACCAAAGTATTTCTTTCACCAATTGCTTTAGCATATATACAACAGTGTGCATTATCCAGCATGCCGATTTCCAAATAAATTTGTACGATTCAACAGCAAATGCTAGAAAACCTAGTGTGATTCCTATAGACCAGACGGAAAATATTACCAAGACGTTGCCAGACAACTGCGCCGGTTCTGGGTCGATTGCGATGGCACTTGTCCACGATTCACTATTTCCAATGTATTCAGTCCACCATTCCACAATACCCGACTCCCTCATTGCCCACAATCTCCATATTGTTCCAGGACTCACAATATAATTTATATTGGCGAATCGCGGTGCAAATAATATTTGTGAATGATTGAAAGTTGATAGGATGATTGTTGAAGAACTACAAATGATGCTCCAGGTGGGTGAGATAACGGGGTGGTCGTTGGTTGCGTGAAAAGAAGATAAATAAATGTTACTGAATGCGAGTAATTTTAGTGTAGTGCACTACTAGAAACGGCAATGTCAAATTTATTTAATGAAGTAGGGAATTAGTCAAGTTTAATTTAATTACAATTAATAATTTTTGCAAGAGAAAATACTTGAGGTGTACACCGTGCCGAATCACAACCAAGACAAAGATAAAAACGCTGAAGCAGAAGCATGCTGCTTTGGCTTCTCTCCACGTCATATAGGAAAACATGTACTTCTTATAGATATAAATTTAGAATGAATAATACAGTATACTGAGCTGAGCGCTCAGTTTAGCCTCAGACTACTGAGGTGCAACGTAAAATAAATACAAAATGTGACTGCTCCTCAGTACTAAATAAATACACAGTCACTACAAAGAAAAGAACGGTGACATTCTAGTACAAACTAAGAATTTGAAGTATACTTTGTCATACGGAACAGGTATATACAGGCAGGAGGTAGCATTAAATGAAATGTGGGAATCACTTAGTTCCGCACCGCTAACCACTTTAATTGGAGCGTATGAGGAAGAACAAAAGCGATGGACAAAACAAGTAAACCTTGCATACAATAATTTATAAGGAAAGTGAGACCTTTTTGTTGGCAGTGTAATCCTTAAATGTGTGCATTCATTGTTGGTATCATCATCCCATCAAAAGTTGGAAGAAAGCCAGCTTTGCTAACTTATCAAAGGGCATTATTACTTACTTTGATTGTTTGATGAGTTTTACCTTTCTTGCTTTGTGTACTGAATGGAACTTAAATATTATATCACATGCGCTATGCGCTGTATGTAAACATGTCATCCCAGCATCAAAGAGAGTCTTTGGAACAAAATTCGCCTTGTAACACAAGGCCCTGTAAAACTGTTACAAAAAGTATGTTTATGTTGGGCTTTCCAAAATCATTTTCTTATCAGTAAAAACTGGAACCATTTTTAGTAGTTTTAAAGGTAGTTTTTTAGTCTTGCTTTCTTTCAACGTCTTGACCTGGTGATGCGCAAACGTGTACTTCCTAAATACAGGGGAGAGCACCAGAGGAAAACAAAAAAGTTTACGACGACGATGATAGGCTTTTTATGCATGCCTACCACAAAACTACTGACTCCTACATGCATAAACTAACTAAATATTCACAGCGCACATCTCGACGTGCCGGTGAGCTCTGCCATCAGTAAAATGTAGAATTATCTGGCAAAAGTGGAAGTGATATTATTGTCTCATGTAAAATTCATCCCATACAGTGGTACACATACTTATAAAACATAAAATAGAGCTGATGGTGAAGAGTTGGTCTAGTCATAATATTTTAAAAGCTCGCTGGAGAAAGTGGCATTGGAGAAATTTGTGCAGTTCTTGTACATAATACTAAATTTATGCCTAAAATGTGGTTTTACTCTCCAAGTAGTCCACTCCTTTCATCTTCATCATCGTCCTATCATTCGACAGATCTGTGCTTTGTACGTAGACGTAGATTTTTAGATCTATACATACCAATGTGAGCACGTATATTACACATCAAGTTGTCGGCAAACAGATAGGTTTCTCAAGCTTGACTCAAACCGAACTTGAGATTACGGCACGTTTTCGTATAAAAATCAGCCGACGTATATAAAATAAGATGATAGACGATGGCAGTACAAGCCTACCTAAAATGCAGTACATGTCATAGGAAATTTAGGTTATATATTCGTTTAGTATAATATTATCTTCGCATCACTGGCGCAGACCAAGGAACAGTAGTGAAAGATGGAATCAACCAAACCACTTTCTGTGCATGCATGCATGCATGTATACTATACTTTCAATCCAATTTTGTGGTTAGGTTGTGAATCTTTCACTGCCACCAATGGAAGACATAGTCGTATCGTAAAAGTCCAATGTATTCGTATCATGTTCTGGACAAAATCATACTATTCATTTTTTTCTCTTCATTAGTAGCCACCTGTACAGGGTTTATGGGGGAAGGAGTATATAACTTGCACATTTTGGGAAATGGACACAACCGAAATAATTTAGTAGCGAAATTTATACCAATTTTTCCCCCACTATGCTATCCTTTTTGTATTATGTACTTTCACCATTAAGTTTTACCACCTAAAAGTACAGTAACGAAATAATAATTAGGACAATTTCATGGTGAAAGCAGGAAAACACCTCTTGTAAATATATTGCGATGAAAGCATTAAAATTGTGTACTTATATTGAATTTAAAGGATTGAAATAAACCCATTGAAACTATTGAATATAATGGTGTTAAATATAATTCTCGTTAGACCATATCTCCATGCTGCCACCTGGCTTAGCTTTACCTAAAACATAGAAAATAGTTAGGTGTTCCTGCGTCTGTCCTAGCTTTACCTAAAGCTGTAAGCAAGAATCCAAAGGTTAAGTGTGAATGCAATGATAAGAAAGCAGCTGAAAATTTTATCAACTCTGCCTATCCAGAGAATCTCTTTAGAATGATTTAGAAAATTGGAGAAGTCGACTTGGTTAGTCAAACAACGTAGGAAATGAAAACGGAATAGCATTTCCATATGAAATTTCCTGTCTGACTACTAAGCTCAGAATTCTTCCCAGACACAACGCACCTGATTATCAGGAAATAAATCATTAATAATTTTGTACTTGTGTGCATTGTATATTACAGTAACAGGACAACATTACCGTAAGGGACATGCTTGACAGGTGTGCATATTTTATGGCTTTTCTGAGTGAATGGTTAAAGGATATTCCTTACCAACTGTTTTCAGAACATTCATCGTGTACATTTTACGTCAGCGTGATACTTCACTGATTAGAGTGTAATGAAATAAGCACGCAATTTCGTCAATGTAGTTGTTACTGAAGAGCATTTAAAAATGCAAAACAACTAATTACTTACTTATAAGCGGTATTTCCCAAAGTACGGCTCCCCCTGCCTGGTTGACACCAAACGAAACAGGAGAACCCTTAATAGTTTAGTTACCGGAAATTACATCCAACAAGGATGAAATACATGTTTCTAATGGAAAGTGCTTTTCCACTAATGCACGTTAACCTCCAAATCACACATTGTGGTTTTACCTTTCTTAGCACCAACAACGACACAAAAGGCGACGCCAACAACACCATACTATTATTTGCAATTGTCTAAAAACAAGGCACAACAACACAACAGTAATGAACTCGAAGCGAGTTCATGCACACTACCAACCACGTCATTACAAACTGTGATGACAAATGAGTTCATTTACTCCTAGAGGCAGTTCATAAATACGAAATTAAGTGTTTCCATTATAACGTAACCAATCGTTAAAGACCGTTCATTTGTAAAAATCTTGTTTAAACCTATATTTTGCAAGAATGATTTTACTTGTCATTACATATTTTCCCCCTAATCACCCATAATGTAATGTCATAAATATTCCCACCAGTTTCTAATATACTTTTCTGTATAGCCTCATTATAGGCCAAATTGGCGTTAGCCATTGGTCATTTCCATCATCAACGTTGTCATTATGTTCCCCATAACCAATATGTAAGTGCTCTCTTTCTCGTTTACTCCGTCACAGGGTTTCCAGTAAAGATGGAATTGGAACTTGAGTAGGAAGAGTTTTTGCATAAATCACACGTTCAAATATTACCGAGTTCGTTATTACAGGAGTAAAGGATACAGTTATAGAGAAACTGTGGTCTATGATATCATGTGGTAGTGCTCCGATTCCAGTGTCTAGTGGTGCGGTAAATGACTATGTTAGAAATTAATGAATGGCAACAGTTGAACGTGGCAAGTTTCATACAGAACTTTCTCTGAAATTTCTTCAAAACTTCCAGTTAAAAGCGGAAAAAGAAAACTGCTTAGTGTGCATCAGCTGGAAAACTGACGCGGTTGGAACATGAAAGCAGATGGATGTTTTTTTGCTGGTGAATAATAATAATAATAACAGCGATTCCAAACTTTACGCATTTACTTCACTCTCCCAGCAAGACTTGGAGACTTTGTACTTGTTGTACTGCTTATAAACAGAAAGTAATAAGTGACCACACAGCTCTATACCTCTCACACCAGAACTGCGTTAATTGGCGAATTTTTGAAAGAAGATTCATTACATTTACATGGAAAATGCGGGTTCCCTGGATTCTCCAGCGTTTGTTCATATCGCCGAAATAAAACTCTCATTTTCCATACTAACAAATTGTTATCCCCTTCGTATGCTCCTCCCGCTTCCTTTCGTCATTTGTTTTACCCCGAAGACTTGCGTAAGCCATTTATCTAAAAAGTTAAACTGATATAAGTATGCTACCACCTCCATCCATAGCACGAGCAGCATATAGAAAGGAGAACAAGATTTAAGCGAAGATGATCACGACACGACGACGACGATCATGCCGTTTGTGTGAGATTCTGCTCGTACCGTCGTGGACACAATGATTTCCCTTGGTTGGACGAAGTTCCATTTAATTAGAACTGTTGTGTCGACTACTTGCTACACTACTTTCCTCACTCCGATGACAGAATGTACTATGTAAGTTTTGCGTTTTCTTTTTGGCCTGTGTCTACAACTTTTCTGCAACAACAACTTCATTTTCACTGTCGCAGAACAAAATCATAATAATTGTGGTGATCGTGGTGGTGATAGTGTGAGTGTTGTCCTTCTATAATAATTCCAAGTCAGACAAGATAAAAGTTAAAACAAAGAGAGCTGAATCTACGCCAAAAGGAAGAGAAAGAGAGAGACCACGTCAGTGAAGATAGAAACGAGCACACTATATAGCAGCACGAAAGCAGTATAATCGGTACAACTTGGTGGAAGGAAAAAGATGCTAGCAATAACCGCAAGCTTGATGCTCCCTTGGAGAATTGCACCGTTTCTGCTCAATGCTCGTATTGTTGTCTAAAAAAAATAACTTGTTGTAGAATATATACTATGTGGTTGGCTTAGTTTTCTTCTCTTTGTTTAATAGTACACTATAAACTATAGGAGAACACAAGTAAGCCAGTAACGACTTTCACTGCTTGCTACTACTACTACAAGCTTCTTGTTAAAAAATTAAGCTATTGATGGTGCGACTCTCTGTTCTATTTGTTCACTTTGCCAAAACTTGGAGCGGGAGAGCGACAACAGACTCTAGTTTCTCTTATTACGATTTTGGGGTGACAACTACAGCGAGTGTTCACACTGATCAATGAAGATACTGCTGAGAAGGCGAATACACATCCTTAACAAGACGGAAAGGCGTTGAAAATTAGCTTCAATGTCGGCTTGAATTAAATACTGAAGTTGAGTCGTATAAACGGAAGAGAACGGAGTTGTGTAGTTTAGAAGATGATTGACGCTGAAAATTGGTGAAAGCAGAGGTCACGTTAAAATATTATTTGTAGAATAAGGTCCAGTGAGACAAAACAAAAGAAAAGGAAAAATTATAGTTCTTAACAAGGAAAAATGACAAATAACTTCCACACATTATCTAATCTTGGCGTAATCTAGATTTGCAATAATAATGACTACAACGTATGTGCTCCGTACTACACTTGTCATCAGCACAAAAAGAGCGAAAAGGATAAATCGACGTAAACATCCGTACTTTTAATAAAAGGCCCATCTTGTTGGGATCCACCCACTAATTTCGCGCGAAAGGTCCTCAATAGCAGACAAGGCGTCTGCTCCAGCTCCATAAGAAATCCATCCTGGACCCGTGTTATGTATTCGAGTTGGTTGACTTAACGCTTCTCGAGCCCACCAGAATGGTCGATCTGGGAGGTTACGTGATAATTATTGTAGAGACTACAGACAAGAAAATAAAACTCTATGGTATGTTCCTTTTCTACAAATGTATATGTTTATGTAGATATATGTATGCTTGTCTTGACGTTTCGTTACAAGAAATAGATGCTTATCGGAATATATAAACTTGCTTTTTGTTTGCTTTATGGTATTGCCACTTAGCGTTAGTGTTAATAGTCAACACCAGTAAATGGCATTTGATGTGTATAGACTTGTATTAAAAGCTATAAAGTTAAGCCGTTAAACTCGTATTTTAGAATTCCAAGCTGAAGTTGGTGTTTATTTATTTTAATGACCATTTCGACTGGAAAACAATTTGAAATGTGAAATGAATTACGAATTTGGGTGGGAACAGGAGTTTGTAACCATTACAAGAGGGGAATTGAGGTATCCATTGAAAATCAGGAATGTGGCTCTACTCTCTGTAGCTTCTCACCATCATCGCATCGTCGTCAGTCGAGTAGGAGAAGTTTCGTTGTCGACCCTTCGTCGTCGGTCGAAGGAAGCAGCAAGAAGCTGCTGCTGCTGCTTTTTATAAGATGAGACTGTACTATATAGCGTGCTAGTTGATTTTCATTAAAATTTCATCTGCAAGTTTGCACCGGCTGATGGGTTGATCCTTTTACTTCCACATAGTAGCAAGCAGTAGTACTGATATGGGCTACATTTGCGCTCTTTAAGTATTAAGCACGGGCAATAACAGTCAAGTGGCAATAGGTTTTTACGGAGAAATTGTGGCCAAAAACGTGTTCACTACGCGAAACACTGAGTTTATTCTTGAGGGTCTTTCTACAACACAGGTCATGCCATGCAGCGAAGTAATAAAGATGAAAGCATACGCCACAGTAAACTGGGAACACAATACATGATGTCATTAATGTATGTCTTTTTCGTTATCGGGCAGAATGACAACTAACAAACTCGCCTACTTGAATGTGGCAAATAGTTAGACTATGTCGTTTTAACCATACCAATGACTAGACATTCAACTGAAAAATATGCAAATGGAATAATTGGAAAATGGCTATGCAGGTTTGATAAAATGACGTTTCAGGTAGGTCGTGATCTATCTCTGCAGTGGACTCCTAATGCATGTATTTTATGTTCTGTAATTTGATGAAATTGGATTGTCCATGCTGTCTACACCTAAATTTTGGATTTACACACTTAGAGATTACGTTTTTTTGTCTGACCGCGTTGTACAGTTGAATGCTATAACGCAAAGGTTTACAATATTCACCCTATAAACTACATTGAAGTAGGAGAATTTGCAATTCGCCTTTCTGTCGTAACCCGTCTTTTTCTAGCTGCACCCCTATACGTTAAAATCCATAGATATTTTGAGAGGTTCCATGCATGTTTAAAAGATGCTAACATAGAAATAACAAGTAGTTTCCTTCCGATTTTTCCCACCTCGTTTCGCGTTGCCCTACTTATTTGAACAATTCTTGCAGTAAATTCTCTTTCTTACTAAAACAGGAACGCTATCAAGTGTAGCCAACAACTATGCAAACTTTTTTTCCTGGTAGACCGAAAGAACGACACTTATTTGGTAGCTCTGCAGCATTCCATGCACATTGAAACGGTTGTTTTAGAGAAAACCCAGTTGACCAGAATAAACAAGCAGGCTAATTAATGATATGATTTATGACGGCCTACTTTGCAAAATCGCTTTCCTTTACAGTATAGGATCTTCTAGTAAAAATACGAAAATTTGGTACCCGCATATATATAATTATGAAGGCAATTTTACTTATCTGCATAATATTAAATTCTTATATTAGTACTTATTCTTACGAAGTATAGTCAAGCATGAAAATTCGTTAAAAATTCAAACGCTCCCCAGTAAATTCACAAGATGCTTATGTAAGCAATATTCTCAGACCTCAGTCGATTAAGCAAGGCCAAATGTCACCATAATTAAATTTAAAGGCAAAATGTATTGCATATTTGATATTACTTCTGGTCATAAACTGGGTGATGCTGCTTGCCATATATATAAATAAATTGTCGGCCTAGTTCACTTACGCTACTGACAATTTTTTTCTTCAAAATGCTGAAATGTTCTGTCCTTGGTTTCCATTATATGGTGGTCTGAAATTTTATTTGCTAATAATCAGTGTATAAAATATTTGGCTTTCGTAAAATTAATTTATTTTACCAAAACCTTTTAAACCACAATAATCTGAACTGATTTGGATTAATTGCTTCCACGTCCATAGTCAAAAAATAATGTTATGTTTTGTTAAATAGGAAATTGATACAGCTAAACGTACGATTTGATGTAGGACAATACATAACTTTCACTAGATTACAAAATTATCTTCCAGCTAAAAGGTGTATATGTCGTTTTTACTTTCACCACAGTCAGCAATCACATTTAACTGCATAGGTCAGTGGTTTTCCACGACACAAATGTTTTGCCTTGCCGTATAAATCCTGCCGGCATACAAGGTCTCAAGGTTGCAAGGTCCAGTTGCATATGTGTAAAAAGTAAAAATGTACAGGTCACACAATGTCTACACAAAGTTTGAACGGAATAGCAGTTGAAGAAAATGGAACCATAAGAGACTTTGTATTTTCTTTAGTAATCTCTTTAGTCTTTCCCGTCTTTCAAGCTACTTTTCGGGTGAATACTTCACGACTTTCACTCGCTGACACTTCAATTGGAGAACATGTACCTTTTAATTTAATTGAACTAACTTGTATTATCATCGAACTGCTTCATGCAATCGGCTATAAATATCTTTCCCTGTCCATCTGTCTGATTAAAAAAGGTTTTGTTAAAACTCATCCCGGCACACATGAGAGCATATGCTAGAGGCAAGCTCTTTTATTTTTCGTTTAACCGTATGCACACATACATTCTGCTAGGGTGTGTAACAATTGGTGTATAACGAACGGCTGCTCTGAGTGGACAAGACTGCTTTGTAATATTTATTCAATGCATGTTATTGAGAGATTACATGAGTTTATTCTAAATATAGACAGAATAAATGGAAGTTCCACAATGCTTAGTAGAATGCAGTCCATTGAGAAATGAAAGGTGATAGACTTTTTACAAATTTTTTGTTTTAAACATTAAATCACCTAAGCTGGTTCGAGAGCGACTGGGAAAGCTCAGCTCATGTAGAGTACAGAGGAAAGCTGTAAAGCTATAAGCCGGGTTTAGAAGGGGTTTCTCTTCTGCATGCAGTCTCTGTTATCATTATGTTATAAATCGGTTGCTATTAATAGTTGATTGTCTCAATTGTAAATTTCCTGATTCACGTTTTGTGATTCAAGACATGATTATAAAATGTATACGTGTTTGAATAGTCAACAGTGTTGTTCCTGCGATTGTATTTTTGAGCAGTTTATATTTCATCTGCTGCTCATGGGATTAACGAAAAAACAAAACTTACGTAATATTCATTATTTTTGTGACGTGACACTATATTATATATACAGATACGAACATCAAAGCAAAACTAAATATGTACTCTTCAGTATATCAAAATAATCAATATTGTTACAACATTTCACCGCAAAAGCTGTTTTATATTTGTACATGGTAAAGTGTGTTCATTTTAGGAATCACCATCCTTCATCCATCGTCTCCAATTGATTTTTATATGTACAATACACATTAGCCAGTGTCAGTAATGTACACAAAAATTCAAAATCAATACCAATTTGGACGATCAAAAAATAATTACCGACAAATAAATAAACCATTTCAGGGGGCAGAAATATGGTTACATCGATATAATTCAGCAGACCTGAAAAAGGCAATTAATGAGCTTCATATTGTACTCTCCTACATTTATGCTAGTTTCTCTCTATTTCCATGCCCCACATGTCTGTACTCTCTGTACCAACCATCATGATAACCTAAGGTTGAAATTCGTTCTAAAAAACTACCGTCTCCTAATTATCTCATTAGTTGACCTCTATGCCGAATTTAGATGTTATTTATTTCGATTGAATTTATATTATTTTTATGAATGTATTGTAGCCCTGAAGAAAGTTTCAAGTTTCTACTTTGGATTTTGTAATGTGAATAAAAGTATTCCGGACAGCTAACATTGCTGTGGAGTTCACTGTATCGAAATGGGGCAGAGAAGGCATTCTTTACTTTCACTTTTATTTACATTACAAAATCCAATGCAGAAAACTTACAGACTTTCTTCAAAGTAACGACCGTTATAGTTTCCATTGCAAGTATCTTTTAGCCCCCAAATTTGCCTGTCTCTGAGCAATGGTGGCGTCAATTCGGATTTCACATGCGTGTTTTATATATACAATATACGATGATACGACCTACTATCAATATTTTAGCATCCCAAAATTTCTGGTGGGTCACTGGATTAAGGTCATAAGTTTTTCTGTACATTACTGTAACTACGCTGTTATTGCAGTGCATAATATTAAAAAATTCCAGAATCCAACAAACATATTCAGAGATACTACAATAACAGTGATTCCTAAATTAAACAGACTTTAAATATACTAATTAATTGTGTACAAAACTAAGTTACACAAAAATAATGACTTTCCAGTACAAAATAATAAGTATAAAACCGAATGCCTTCATTTGTGACTAACAAACGATTCCTTTATGTACTAGATCTGTGGCGTAAGCTGCCATTTGATCCTTCTCATGTACAAGTAATGCTTCTAACCATAATTAAAAGTTTCATCCAAATTAGGTATCATAAAAACATCGTTGGGCGCAATTTGATATTGCCATTTAGAGTAGGAAACAACGCAACCTAAGAGAATCGGTCCTAATTTTATTTTTTTCTTTTGTCGTTCAGTATTTTTCAACGTGTCATATCAAGCAATGTTGATAAAACAACGTATCGAACGTAATCTTCGAGATTTGTATTCAATATTTGCTACATTTCAATAACCTTGTATACTTGTTTTATACTTGACTAACATCCATGCGTCGGTGGAAAGCAGACACTCGGCATGATTTTTAAAGATTCTCGGTAATTCCAATAATTGCAAAGGAAGCACATACTGTTTGGCCGATAATATTCGTGAACAAAAATGATAGGATTTTATTGTTTTCTTAGCACTTTCAAGCGTCTTATATCATGCTCAACGTCGTCATATCGTGAATTTATGTCAGTCAACAAAAGATTTTGAGGATCTTGAATCTCAAATTGGATATAAAATCTGGTTTTCTGCATGGATTCCCGTCTCTTTAGTTCGTGTACCACTTTCATATAGATGCCATCATGAAAAAGTTATACGGAATTTTATCGGGTTTGTGCGTGATGAAGTGGGGAAAATGAAAACGTTTGCGATGTGTTTAAAATATCTTTTTTTAGACATATACAGTGTACTAAAATTGTTACCGACGTAGTATCTCTAAATTGCTCGCTTGTAAGTTATGTAGGGCTTTCTCGTGTCATACTCAGCGCCAAGTAAAACAGGGATGACATCTGTATTTTAATAAAACTTCAGTAAGTTTGCAGAGGTGGCCTAGCTTTTTTTCATTTTACCCCACATTCCCCCCCCGGGGTAGAACCTGCGGGACACATTCTTGTAGAAATAAGACCTACAGGCCCCATACCTACCGAGGACAAAGTAAAAGAATTAGTTCCAATTTTCTACCGCAAGGATGCGCTGCAGCTATGGCATCTTCAAATAACTTTAAAGCCCTCCTAATTGCAAGAAAAAGGTCCAAAACCCCATCTCGATAGCACTTGAGGTCTACAAGATACGTGATGATGAGTAAAGATGACGAATTCGAATTTTGACCCCTAATAAAACCCACAGGAATTAACCAATCCAGATCAAACTTGGCATACTTATATAGATGCTTGAAGGGTATCTGTGTATAAAATTTGAGCCCCAGTTGCTATG
>JAHZNE010001488.1:0-21972 GCA_027744055.1 Callyntrura sp. NNG-2020 | reverse complement strand
CACAATTTAGATTTTGTCGGACAGTTTCGGACATGTCCGAGAAGATTTTGTCGGACATGGACGGACATGGACAGTGAAAAACCTTGTCCGACTCACCCCTAGTGGACACCCTACACCCGTGTCGCGTTTATGCCGGAACTGCACGCCGTATATTATACACAGGATCAGGCGAGGATTTGCAAAAAAAAATGGTGAATGCTCGAGAGGAGGTCATGTTTGTACAACAGATTGTGTAAACCTTATGTACACAGAAGCATAAGAGAAAAAATCTCTGTAAACGGAAAACAAAAACGGTGATCCAAGCTAAAGAATATTAAGCAATTCATCAGAGTGTGCGAGTTTGGGACTATTCGGCAGAGAGTTGATAGATTTACACGAGATTCTTCCTGTGTTTAGAACAGAGGTGAATGAAAGTGTAATGCGGGAGCTATCATTACCCATTGCAAAAGTTTATTTTGCTTTTCGCTTGTACACATCATCCGGAAAATAACAAAATAACAACAAAAGCGACTATTGACTATCTTTTTCTCTTCTGTTTACTCTATACACTTGATTTGGTCAAAGGGAAAATGTTTACTGGTACGTGTAAGGTCAATGTGAGAAAGTTTCTCAGGCTTCGTGTTGCACTAGACGTTCGTTTTCTTCCCTCGTCGTCGGGGTCTAATTGGAACTGTATACAGATGGTGAAGTGTGCTTGAAGCATTTAGTATTTGATCGCTGACATCCGAACAAGCAGGAAGTGAATATGCACTCATAACGATCTTCTCACAGTTTATACTCGCTTTGTATGTCCGTTGCGAAATGGGATTATTCCAGTTTCCAACTCGCGTGAGAACTGTTAAGTAAAGTGAAAATGTCAAGAGCAGCGTGATTGTTGCATTTCTGAAATAACTTGTCTTGCACATCGCTGCATCCCACAGAAGCGAAGACATCTTCTTGGGATATTGTGAGTCCACAAGGCGAGATTCCAATTTCGATAGAGTAAACAGCTGAACAATAGATTATGTATTTCTTTTCAAACAACTTCAAAGAGAAGTAGTTCTTGTGTGTAGTTTTCTTGTCACAAAAGCAGCAGCACTTTCTAAACGTAATACAATTTGTAAGGTGCACTTAAAAGCGAAAGTGACAAAATATTCTATAAGGAACGTTCAAAAACCAGAACAATACCCCAAATCCTAAATTCTTTCATTCCAGAGAGAAAATTGAAAGTGTCTCCGATACCAGCTTCCACTCCTTCCAGTTATTACTTTCTGACTGTGAGTATGGCCAGGCCGTTGACTCGTTCCAATCCGCTACCACTGGCGAAAGCATGTTAGCCATCAACAAAAACGTAAATAAATAAGTTCCAATTTATATTCCGAGGGAAAAACAAGAACCGAGAACAAAACGGAATGGGTTTTTGGAAAATTTCAACTTTGAAATCTATTCGCATTGTTGCCTTCGTGGACCTGGTAAGTTGTGTACAACACCATTATCCGTTTCTCCGTCCTTGTGTTCCTTTCCCTTAAAGTTTTAAGTATTCATGAAATGCTTTCAAAATTCCAGTTTAGTGCGTATGTATGTAGTAGTATGTATCTATTCACTTATACATAATAAATCTTATGGCAGTGTTCGCACTATTTCTTCATCACGAAAAAAGGTCGTAAAAGAATGCTCCATTTCCGTTGTATAGCATCGCATGTGGGAGTTCTTGTGGAAATTATGGGTAACAACTGCTCTACACTTTTTTCCTTTCTAGATTGTTGCAGTGATATTTGCAGTGTATCGGGGCATCTGTCTCTCCATCCTTCTTGGGAAAATCCCCACAAAAAGTGACAGAGAACTGACTGGAACAAGTATTCGCACTAACAGCGCTGCTGTAATTGTTAAACACGGTGGTAACCACACAGCGCGGGAGGACGATGGCCAAACCTTGAACGATGAAACATACACAAGTACGTACCCTTCAAGACGTTACCTCATGTCATATATAGATATCCACAGGAGATTGTGGTGACGGCCTATCCTCATAAACGAGAATTGATAACATAACGACAGTCACAGTTCGCTGCCAGGGGTTGTCAAATTAGGTATCCGTATCATGAATGATGGAAATGGCATTGAGAACCCTTGTTGTGCGGTGCAGTGCAATTCTAAACTCACGGTGTCACGTTACCCCGTTAATTTTATTTCTTTCCAAGCGAACTCCTCTCTCTCTCTCCACTCCATCAGTTCCCTTGTTTGCTGAAAATGTGTACCATGATGACGTTATGTTAATGCTAAAACACTCTCGCACCACTCTCCTGCAATGACATATAGAAATAGACTGGTCACGCCTAATATATTTCCAATACAATTCGTCGACTTTTGGCATTTGCAGGATATTGGTCGGTCATCCTTCTTACTGGGATAGTGATAACTTTTGCCGTTGAAGTCTTTCTCTTCCTCTTGTTAAACAGTGGGGCACCAATGGTAAGCCAACAAATTTCATTTTCATCATGTCTCCAATCAAGAGCAGAACATCACTTTTCTTGTTTGTTTTCCTCGTTCCGTATACCGCACGATGACGAATATAATATATCTTGTTTACCTTGATATTCTCACTGGTTTTTGTTGTAGAACAAATTGTACATGTATGTATCTGTTTAAAAAATGTACGTGTTTCGTTTGAGTAACTTTATTGAGGGTAACATTATCCCACGTCATGATTCATGATCCTCCCTTTTATTATGAGCGCATTTTATTTTTTTACACCGCATCATCATCACTTTGACTGTCACGTCTCCTGTCAACTTGATCCCTTTTGCTCGTAAATAAAAGCATTATATGCGTTACCTACAGTTTACAACAAATAATGGTACCAAACTGACTCTGAGCACAGAACGTACCTAAGTAGAGTAGGATAGAAAAAAATCAAAGAGCAATCTTTCAATTTTGTCGGCAGCGTATTATTAGATTAAGGAATCAGTAGTGATCATGTCAAGGTTTCGTTTAAAAAACAAATTAGCATATCACAACAAAAACATATTTCGCGTTCAGATTAAATTTCAATGAACAAAAAAAAATATATTCCATCTGATCATTTCATACTACTGCTAACATGTACAGAGCAAATTGCAAAAAGTGATAGTGACGTGATATTTGATGTTGGATGGGTATTGTGGATGTCAATGTCTACTTTACTCCTTGTTTATCAAACCAGCACACACTGTTTTCCATGCAACGCTACATATTCAATGATGTCCATGTAATGCTATCACGTCACAAATGGCACACTTACACCATCGTATTTCTGTATCGAGATAAAAATACATCTTCATATAGTGTTAAAGTTAAAACGAGTTAGCTAACCTAAAATCCGTATAGAATATATATACCGCTCCCAGCTCAGCTTTCTATCTCAGGGGGTATCTCCATTTCACTAGTTCGACATCTTTTTAATCTGAATCGGGTATCCTAAGTAGCTCCATTCTTGCCATCATGTAGCCTGTTGTATACTTTCTAGATTAAATAAACAACTTTTGTCTAAGCTTGTATCAATTTCAGAAGGCGCACATTTCTCACCAGACAGACCTGTAAGCATGTTGTATCCCTATAGATGAAATCCCTCCGCACTTTTTCACATGCATTTTACCTAAACACAGACATTTTGATTTACGCGTCAACAGCATCATCCTCGTCTTTTGAAAGAGTATACAACTTCCTTCTAGCTTAACTCGTAGAAAAAATGTAGGCACAGGAGTATAAAGAGTTAGGAAGATAATATGTCATGAAAATTTACAAGCCGTCATCATCCCCATTCTCATAAATACTTAGGTATGTTTGTTTTGTAAAGCAAGTGTATCGTCTACTACGAAATATGTTTCCTATTACCACTACTGCTACGTAACTCGGAGCATCACAACTTGGCAAAATAGTTGCAAACTATATTCATTTTTCAAAAGCAGTTGCAAAAATAATAACTCAAATGGATGCAAATAGTTATTTAGACTAGAGAGCATTTAGCATGGCAGACTGACTGACTGACTCCTTGGTGTTTCACTCTTTGCAAAATTTTCCTTTTGTGTAACTACTGTGCCTTGTCAGTCAGCAAAAGCAACAATTTTCGCTACTTGTCGTGTCTCATTTCTCATAATACATGGTCTCCATTCCCCATGCCTGGAGCACATTACTCTGCATCATAGGTGACTCGTGACTCTTTCTTTCGCCTCTTCTTAGACTTCCCAGTGGATGTAGTTTTTCTCAGTCAACAAATAATTCATAATGCGTACATGCAAATAAGTTGTAATATAGTTGTTACGTAGTATATCGTCAAAATGCCGCGGTCTGGTAGAAAGAAAGTTTGCAAAGAACGTAAGAACAAGTAGTTGATGTTGACTATGACAAACACTGTCCAAGAACATTTATTATTTATGGTGACGTAAAAAAATTAAGAGGACCGTTTTCGAGGTCTTGTTAGGCATATTAGCACAAAGTCGACAAAAATGAACACAAATGCAAAATTACAAAGGCTCAAGAATTCCCAGATTGTGTAACCAGGATAGAGGGGGGAGCAACTTGCTTACGTGTCTGGTGTTGCTGGGTCAATTTTTTTTATTATTTTGTTGTTATATAAGTGGCATGAGATATGCTTTGGTGGTGGGAACCGTGTTCTGCATTCTGAACGGAATTAAGAGGGAAACTGACATGAAGAAAGAAGTGAACTTGCACGAGTTTTTTGTCCATTACCTCAGCAAAAATTCATTAAAAGTTAGTTTTTATTCGTTGCACGAATGTGTTTAGCTAGAGTGTAGCCAACCTAGTATGTTCTTGGTGACCACAGAGTATAGCTGGATCACAATTTTTACAGCGCTCACATTATCATATTTTGTCTTGACATCTAAGCATACATCCTTCTGACCTTGAAACGGTAACATTTCATGATTCTAGCAAGAATGTGCTTTGATACAGATGAGGTGTTGAATTATTTATGTAAATGCTCTAATTTTATCAATTTTCTTGTCTCATTTTCTATATCGGTACGACACGACGTAAACATGGATGCACCTTGACGGGGAACTCTGATACAATAACCATGTGTCTCGTCCGTACGTTAATTTTGTGCCCTCGCTGGACATCCTCCCGTCCAAAATGAAAGAGGAATCTCCGACACTGCAAACACTGGTTCTTTCTGAGAGTCCTACTCATGCTGTTTAGTATTGGCGGGTCCGTAATTGATCTCTTTCTTGGGGAATACTCTCTGATAAGTGGACTGTTAGAAGTAGAAAAAGCTTACAGAGTCGCCACTCTCGTCATCATGTACAGATTTATGGACGAGATAAAAGCCGGTGACTTTGATAACTCCAAGCTTAATTATTTCGGAACTGACGCTGGATCAAGTAATGTTTTCGGTTCGTATAGCCAGGCTCCATAGTATTTTGCCCTGGATCGGAGACCAACTCCGCACCCCACCACTCTCGAGACAGCAGACTTATAATAAAAAAAGTATTGGTTATTGGTAGTGTGTATGAAGAGAGTCAAGGCGTGTGTAACGATATGTAACCTAACATATATTTCTACAGTATCTCTCTATATTTTATGACGACAATGAGGGTAAAAGCATCTGATGTACCTACCTAAATGGCTATATCTACTAAAATAGACGTTATGATCAACATACTCTTATAAGAAAAATCTACCCGTGTAGCAGATACGTCTCATCTATAAAGATTCTTTGTGGAAGTATTACATTACTCACAATACGCGGATGGAGTGTCGGTGTCAACTTGTAGTAATATTAATAAGTTCATAAATCATTTTTCATGTTTTAATGTGGCGCATCTAGTCAGCATAACACTATGTAATATAACACGTCTACGGGTAATGGTGCGGAAATTATATTTATTGTTTTTATATATATATATATTATAATCTATGCAAACCGTTGTTAGTGCTCCGACCGCACAGTGAGACATTTTACATTTCTTGAAACGGAAATGTCATGATCATTGACATATTCTTTATTACCGGTGACAAGTTTATATAAAAGAACCATTTAAATTTATAGCCAATAATAATTGTTCTATGTAAAGTACTCGTGTGTGATATTATATGCGGTGTGTACAAATAAAAAATCCTATACAATATGCTATAATGATTTTTTACCCATATACATATTTATCATCATTTTTCCACTTGTGCCAGAGAGGAACGAAAACCCTTTTAGATGATGAGGGGGTGTGGATGAAATGTGACACGGAAAGGTGTTACATATTTTTAGTAATAATAATTAAAATGAATATTTTTCCGTCTTAAGTACTCGTAAATCACAAAGTGACCAGGAAAGCCTTTTACTTTAACAAGAGTGATCGCATGAAATGGTTGCTTATTTCCGGCAAACGCATACACCAGGACATGACATATATGCACAAGTGTGCCTATAAAGTCTGCCTGCACAACCATATATGTGGCAAAATCAAACCTGTATAAGTATTCTACTGTTATTCTGTTATGAGCTGAAAAGAGGAACGAGAGCGAGCGTAGAAGGAACCTAAACCTACCTGGGTGCGTGCTAGTTGGGTGACTCACTCCAACTTCTTCGCTCGTCGTGGGGGACTTACGCTGTACGCTGAATCCTGGCCACCTTTCAACATGACGAATGAGTCGGTTAATTAATGTCATTAACTTATCATTACAATAATTAAACGAAAGCAGTTTTAAACCGCACAATTGTGGTCAGTAACAGTAAAAACGTACGACGATTTAACTGTGAATAATGTACTGTTTTTCAATGTTCCCCTATAAATTTTAAATCTTCACTTAAAAGGCAGGTAATTACAATAATGACAGTATAAGTATGCATCACCTTTTTACTCCGCTTGATAAAATGGTTTTCTTTATTTTACTGTAATTGCAAATGTATATAAAAAATTACGAGATAAGAGGGGCACAGTGGTACGAGTCACACGGTAATGTTTTCACAGAGGCTGTTCAGCAGATCTGTCTGTAGGTATGTAGCTCTCTACAAAATGTGATATGAACGCATAATTTGTTTTTATCTTTCGGGAGACTTTCAATTTTTCATAAAAACAGTATAAATTGACGAAAATGAGCAGGTAAAATAATTTTCATGAATTATAATAATTTACGCAGGATGTCCGCTCATTCTAGTTGTCAGAATCCCGTATGTAATCATAATGTATTATGCATGATAACATTGTTTCTGGTTCGAACAGCTACATAATGAACGATGATCACGATGATTAAAATTCATACTTTTTGTCATTTAGATTTCTAAATATTCATAGAGTAAATTAAACAGTTTAGTTTTAACAGTCAACAAAAACCACTTCAAAAATGTAGGTGTGTGTGTAGCCGCAGAGGTAACACGTGGTTTTCAGGCTATTTAAGGATGACTTGCATCTACAATCTGCAGCAGTTGATTTTACAGTAAATTTTTAAATGCTCCACTTCAAAGCGTGTCACAATTCCTCCGCTACACACACAAAGTTACCAATTTTCCCTTTGTCAGTCAAAATGGATTGCAGCACATCCATCTCACTTTTGAAATGATGTAAAAATTATCCTGCATAAATTTTTGAAACTTAATAGTAATATTTTGTTGCAACATGCAACACTTACGGTACTATAAATGCGTACTATTGCTACCACTAAAATATTTGGGTTTTGACGAAGATGCTGTTGATAATAATATACATAATAATGCACCCTTGCACATTAATACATTTAGTGCACACATTATCGTCATTATGAACGCTCATTTCCTCCCTTGAAAGTTTATCGGTTCAACTGCATCAACATCATCATCGTCGTCGTCATCATCATCAAATGAGGTAAGCCTCTACCCTGTGCGTTACTAACTTAGTGGTATGATCGCAAATTATATATGCACACACACACCACAGCGATATGACGACGACATGTACGACGGACGACCTCCCATTTTGCACACACACACCACAGCGACGACGACATGTACGACGGACGACCTCCCATTATTACCATTCTCAACCAGCAACAAGTTTTACCTGTGAGCAAAATGATGCTGCAGACTACTGACAATGATGATGATCATCAATAACACAGCGTTTTTACATTTGCATTTGGGGGGCATCATTGGGGAACAATCACTTACTTCAATAAAACTACCTACATCTATAATTATTACGCTGCTGGCTGCAATGACACCTAATTAGGAAACGGTTTCTAGTTGTGTGCCATTTATTTTATGTTTCACACTATCAATAAAGACTAAAGGAGCTTCCTCAGGAACTCTGTGTGCATTTAATAACTTATGAATAAAATGCTGACAGCCTCATGTCAGATAACATTTAGATAATGAGCGATGATAAGCAACTCTTTCTGTACTCCCTCGATATTTCATTTTCTTTAGTCTTTCTGAGCACCTCTCTCTCTTGCAACTTTCTACAGTATTCGTCCTTTTTATTTTTTTATTATTATTGTACTTTTATTTGACACTGTTCGCCAATTTCACGCATTTGTCTGTACATTTGTTGTCCCACGAACACTTGTTAACTACCACCACCTTTTTAATACCTACAACAGCCTAACTGATCAAAGATATCCAAAAGACCTGTAAACTGCGCGTAACCCTCTCGCTGGGAGACCTACTTGATGATATAAGAAGAGATTTTATGTAGGTGAATCCTAATAAACAAGCTATATATGAAACACCTTCTGTGTCACGAATTATCATTATCATCCAGAACAAAAATGTCGCATATCCAATCAGCAACATTGCTCTCGATTCTCTTTTCTCGACCAAGTTTAATCATAATCAGCTAACCCGATTAAAACGAGTGGTGTACAGTTTGATACTGAATATTGCGTCATATTCCCTTTTTTTATGGTTTACTACGCTCGTACTCTATAAAAGTAAAAAGGAAATCGCATTAAATCTATATCGTGATTATGTACCGTTGGTGGGATGCTCTTGTTTGGCAAAGGGAGTCAACATAACCATGTATATTTTGATGTAACTAGTTAAAATGGATGAAACATTAAAATTATAATCATGTGTGCTGTACAAAATGTACAACAGATGTACCTTTTCTTTTGCCGTTATTGCGGCGTTGCTAATACAAGCACACTTGAGCAACGCATGTTGTATAAGTCAGGCACACATAAATAAAATGAAAATGCATCTCTGGCTTATGACTGGCTGATCTTCACTCGTGTGGCGACGCATTTTGAATACAGTCAACAGTGACTATAATTCATTCACTCTTAATTATTGCTGCATTTAATTGTCACTCTCAGCTGTCACTAGTATTAGCACAAAAATGTCGTTTGTCATTGAGAGAAAAGCCGTCTTATCGAGTCACTCGTCTGCTTTGATGGTAAAGGGCTGGGACTCACGTAGGAGGTATTTTAGGATATTCCTGTATTTGAAGCTTTTGATGATTCTCAACGTTATATATAATGATGACGATGGTGACTGGGGCACAATTATAATGATGAATTAATAATATCTTCATTGGAAAAGGAATGATAAATGATTAAAGAGAATTATTGCGGCACAGGCTGCATTGTGCCTTGCCTTTTAACTCTTCAAAAAGAAACGCCAAGGATGAAGAATAACTTGTCTCTTGACTTGAGCCAGGACAAAAGATGACACGTTGAGTAGAACAATAAAAACTACGCGAACCATGTAAGTCGGTGTGCTTCTGCTTACATAAGGAGTAGGAATGTGCCATTCTTGAGCTTTGATGTTTTGATTTGATTTATCTTTGTCACCGACGAGCGACGACGAAAAGTCAATGGGGGTTAGTTGATTCATTGGCCTATTGTAAAGCAGTAAAGCAACAACATTGGCATTCTCCTGTGTTTAATTTTTATTATTATGAGCAGCGCGCTGTGAAAGGCTCTAAAGTCATCAAACGGAAATTACACTGCAATAAAAGCATTTGTTTACTTTTTTTATATATGAAATTCATAACACATGCAACAAATTGTTTTCAATAAAAAAAAGTCCGTCATTGTCATTTTAATTCCTTTTACATAGTTTTGTCGTGTCTAGTTTGAAACCTTTTTATTCTGTTTTATCCTTACAAGCTAGGCGTTTATTTTTTTATTATCATCACTTTGCATCAAATACAGTTTATAGGTGGCTAAATGTGATTTATGTTATGAGCTTGTTCATCCTCACCTTTAAAAGTCATTCTTTTACTGTACAATAAAAATTATATATACACAAATAAAAAGTTTACAGATTTGTCCTGTCGATACAACAAAAACAACGCGCAATTAGATAAAACACTTGTAACTTCATAACTTCATATATTAATTTGTCACGGACATAAATAACAATACTAGTAGAGATTTGTGTCCTTTGTCCTTAGTAGAAAATGTTGGCCGTAGATGACTATGATGCCCGCGAGTTCTCCCAGAGATGGTTTGTGGCGTGCACACTTTTTATAACATGCAATGCTACGTTATATTACATTTATTATAATATTAAGAACATATTACGTTCAACACAGTGTAAAAATGTGCATGACTATTAATATTGTTAATTACCTAAACATGGTAGCGTTTAAAATATTTTATTACAAGTATAACCATTACAATGTAACTTTCTTCCCAAGTACGCCTGCAGAAGATTGTGTGGTACGGAACGGACATAACTATAATATAACCAGTCACCAGCGTCGTTACATCCACATACTTAATGTTTTAACAAGATCACTATCAAGTTCGGAAGCAAGCAATAAATCTTATTTTCCGTTTTGATGAACAACTTTAATAAACCCAGTCATCCGACATTTATAAGGGGTGGAAACATAGTAGAAATTGAAAAGTAAACGACGTATCATATATCACGGGCTAACGACGAGACGTACAGTAATGAAATTCCCGTCGTTTCTCGAGCATTAAACGTTGTTACGTATTTGGAGAAAACTATCTGATCTAGATCCTAGCGAAATTCTGCAAATATTTCTTTATGACAGATGGTTACACATGATATGCGGATTCTCCAACCTGGATTTTCCTCCCTTTCGGTCTTTCTCATTTGTTTTCTCGTTTAGTTCCCATTTTCCTTCTAGTTTCATCTCTTTTTATTTTCCTCTTGAACAAATGACTGGTTTTGATCTGCTGCTCTGATCGTATCATACTGCCGCTGCTGCTCCGTCAATACCCAAGAGGACAAGTTCTGCATAAATGTTTTTGAGAAGATTTTTTGCCATCACTTCAGTGGGTAGAAGACGATAGTCTATCACTAACGATATCCTCAGGTAATCTGCATAGCTAACGAAGGAGAGGACAAACCCTGTAAAAAGCAAAAGAAAGTACACGCGCGCACATATGCACATTACTATATTTGCACAAGCTCATAAAATAGAGCACAAAGTTGATTTTTATCGGCAATCGGATTACGTGAATCCCAATTTGTACAAGAATACTACGAACGAGTGGAAAATATCTTGACTGAGCGGCATATATGAGTCACAGGATGAAGGTCTTAGAATTTCCATTTTCTTTTAGGGATTTTAGTTCACATTTTAGTAATAGTTTAACATATGCAAGCTTTTACAGCTGTGGAGCTGTGCCTTCAGTTTACCAAGAACATGAGTTCCCACACGATTGTGTTCCCTCATCTGTCATCCGAGGATTTAATATTCATCGACATGGAATGGATTGAAACGAATCACATATTTTGATGTAAAAGCGTAGAGTTACGCCGTATGTACCTGAGTCAGAAGCGGATGAAACGATAACATCTTCAATCTGGTGATCACAAATGCTGAGAACATCATTGGGTCCTTTTATGTTCATCAAAACTCCTGTCCAAGGTCGTCTACGGATAAAGTACCAGTGATATTTGAATGGCAAAAGTCCAATCAAACCTATGAGAACACGATTCGTGATGAGTTTGGTTGATTGATGCAATTTCTTCTGGGCCGTTTCACAGCATCTCAGACGTTCTCTGGAAGAGGATACTCCCAAAGGAAGATTTATCCAGCACACCGACCTGTATACATTTACGTATTTGAAATATTCTGTTAGAAAATTGATGTGGAAAGCACCTACCTATAAATATTATACACATCGCTTCCAACTAGAACTGTATGACAGGTGAAGCAAAAAATTGAATTCCCTATAAATTCTTAAATATTTCATACGGATTTCCATTTATATTCAGCCAGGATATAAATCACCTAAACAAGTCAAGCATATAATGCTCGTGTCGTGTCATTCAAAATTTAAACATAAAAACTCGCCAACTTAAATTGATTTTCCTGAGAAACTTTTGATTGGCGCAAGCAAGTATAGGGTCTGTTATAACAAGTCGGCAGGAAATGCAAACAATTAGATAAGTACTTTTCGACTCAATGTATATGGATGGCGACATGACGAGCTCGGCAATCGTACGTTCGTTCGTTAGTGGAAAAGGAAGGGAGTATGAGATTGTATGCACTCGCTCAATGTGCAACTTACCCGTCAGCGGTCCCGTCATTGTGACACCCACTTTCACACGTATTACCCATTTCACGAACAGTAAAATTTCCGCTGCCACTACAACTTAACGGCAGCATGAGTTTCATGTGAGTGGGAACCTGGATACCAGCTTCCATAAAAGTGACTCTGAGTGCAGACGACAATGCTGCCAACAATACACTTGAAAAGCTAACCCCCAGCGTATTTTTTATCTCCTTCACATGTTGCACAGAAAATCGATCCAGTATCACCACATGATCCCTCTTGAGCAAACTTGTTTCCGCAACTTGCCATTCATTTGAACAGAATGGTTCCATAATCTGTTCAGCAAAATCAAATGGAATCTTGAATGGAATTGCCAATTTCTGAAGAACCCTTCCACAAATGGCTCGAAATTTCCGTTGTGTTCCACGAAAAGGAGCTTGAATCGGAATAGTTTTACAGTTGCCGAAAATATCAATCATTGTTCGTCCTTTTTGTGTGGAAGCCACCGCTGCAGATGAGTGTGACGGCAATGAGCACGTTGTCGACGACGACGACGATGATGTTGATGAAAACGAAGGGAGTGTTGCAATAAAAGTTGCAGGAGGGAAAGAAGAAATGCTTGTCGACTTGAGTGGGATTGTAGGTATATCCATCTCTGCTGGACCATTACTGATACCACAAAGGCCACCGCTGTTGTTGCCGTCACAGAGAATTTTAACCAGAAGTTTCATCCAGGATACCTCATTCCCTATGCACATATGAAACCTGACACACAACACTGTTTTTACTTCCCTGGACCCACAACTCTGTGTCCTATAGTTGGGAATAAGAACAATTTCCCACGGACTGGAAAACCGAGCCCACTGTTTCCTTATCAGGTTTTTTTGAATTTCATGGACATCTGTCTCCGTCCAGATGCGATTGTTGTCTCTCGCCTTTTCATACATCATGACATGATTGCCAACTTTAAACTCCTCCTCGAGTTTCCAGAATAAAAACTTTTGAAATTTCGACGGGTACATTCGCAAATGCTGATACTTGTACGTTCCTTTGGCATTTTTCACCGATAGGATTTTCTTATCGATGCTATTCTGCAGGGACTCTATGGACAATCTGCCCTTGAGCGTGAGAAAGCACAACGTGTTTCTGTTGGGAATTCCATACAATTCATCTGACGCGTAGACACTTGTCGTTGGTGAAATTATTCCAAGTAAATCCTTCCGACTCACTTTGGCTGTGATAGATACGATCCCTCGGTAGACCAGAAGAATAAGTAGACATAGTAGAAGCACCGGGGAAATTAGAAAGATAAACGAGGTAAGTGCCAAAACTTTGATTTTATGGAAATGTTGTACGAGCCACATTTTTGAAAAGCATATGTCATGCTACACTTTTATCTTCCCCCATAGATTTTGTTTCAAAAAAAATATTAATTTGGAGTGAGAAATGGGAGAAAAGAGAAAAACAAAATGAAACTTGTTAGCCCATAACCTTTCACAAATTAAAACGGCTTTACACACTTCTAGCGACAAAACAGTTGACGGCCTTCCTCAAGAGATTGAAAATCCCAAAGTTACTAGCACTTTTGCTGTAATAAATTTTAGCACCCACACCACGACATCGACACCGCATCAAGAAAAACCTGTATTTTTAATCCCCCACTACACACATACACACACGCCACTTCCGTACTATCGCTTACTTGTCTCGCTCAGCACCGCTACTGTCCCTGGCGTTAGCCTATTTGCCATAATTGCCATTTATGTTGTTGTCTCCGCATAACCGTTATTTTTTGCAAATAATAAAGGATTTTTTTCTACGACTTTTATTGACAACGTGCGATCACAAAGGTGACGGCGTAACAAGCAACAACACTCAATCTTAAATATATTCCCTACGCACATAGATCAACAGTCGAGTTTTGCCAGTTGTTGTTGTTGTTGTGTGTGAAATAAGGGACAAATGACTTTAAAGAAACTCAAGAGAACAACGACGACAGCCAGAAGAAGAACGATGATGTGCGATTGACGATTACAAGTGCACTAATGATCTCTGTAACAATAATTGCTGACTGCATAAGCATTAACGAGCACCAAGAAGAGACAACAGAAAAGTGATTGCAAAACAAACTTTTTTGTTGGAGTTCCTCTGCAAACTCTTCTCTGAAAGTCAGTCTGCCAGAGAGTCAGCCAGTCATTCTATCTCTCCCTCAATGTTATCCGATAACGCACGTCTCATCATAATATCCACATTCTAGTAAAGAATAGCAATAATAGCTGCAGTAATAACCATCTTAACAATAACTGCACATCTTACGTACGAAAAATGCATATACGTATATGTTTGCCTGTCGTACGTATATTTACGCAACTCTGCTTTTGCCAGGGAGTGAGTGGGTAGTTAGGTAGGTATTTTAAGTGCACATTAAAATGTGTACATAAACATAACAGACACGTAACAGCAACTTTACCACAACTGAAACAGCCTAATTGGCTTCGGAACGGTTATAAAGGGATTCTCCCTTGCTTAATCTCAACAGTAAAATATAGTCAGCCAAGTTTTACTCACAAATTAGCATTATGGTTTCATACAAACTAAACAAAATGAAGAAGAAGAGGGACTGCAGTTGAGCACATGGGCTTGTATGTGATGTCAGTGATGTGACGATGCCCTTTTTAAAGCTTTTTTTTCTGTGTAGAGTTGTCTTTTCTATGCACGTCCAAAGCTTACTTCTTCTGCTGCTGCACATCCACAGGAATAATATTATGTGACTAATAATAACTTGTCTGCATTTTGCACGTTATACACTTTTCTTGAAGCATAAGTGCAAATTTATGACTTACTTAAGGCGTGCTTTTGATATCGACGTGAGATGCGAAAAAGTCTTCTGCAGGCAAAAGACGTGCTCTGCAGACACACATACCTACATGCATACATTGTTCATATATATTTTTCAATCTTGTACACCTATGTACTTTTTGCACAGGCAATCATCCTAACGTAAATTGTGTTTCTGTGTTTCTTGTGTTATCTTTGCTTTTTCTTTCTATTTTGCAGTGGTTATAATAATAAGAAAAATAATAACAACGTACATAATAGGTGAGCGAAAACAGGGAGTCAAGTCGAGCTAGAGTCAGTCTGCTGAGGGTAGCATTTCGCATATTCCCACGGATCTAGAATGACTTTGCTGGTGCCTTTATGTCGTTCCTCGAAGGAGCATATCATCAAGCAAAATGAAATGCACATAAAGAAATGCTTTATTATGGATAAAGGTGAGGTATGAATCATGAATATTATTTATGCCGGACAGGTGTGTAGAATACCTATACAATACCTTATAGTAGTAATAATAATGGTAGTTTTTGTTTAATTTTTACTTACATTTGCATACCTCTGAATGTTCACCTATTACTATATATATTATTCAGTGCGTTAGTGAAAAAGATGAGTTTGTGGTGACGACGAACATGCAGAGCGGTACGTATTATATCAGGTTTGACAGAGAGGGACAATAATGGGCTTTTGCATAAACATAACTGTCACGCAATGTAACAGCAGACAAGACAGCGTTCACCACGTCAGGAACGCCCTTATAACTGGCAACTGCCATGTAACAGCCTTTTTAAAGCACAAACTGATCGTGATGGTTTCCTCTTCTTTGTCAGTTTTACGACAGCAGCGCAGAAAGAGAGCACTGCTGTTGTTCTTCTGAGCAAGCATGAATTTTACACCATTTTTATAAATGTGTGCGCGCCAAGAGTACATGTTATGTGGCAAATGACAATAACCAAGTGCTCATCATCATCATTATCCTTTCTTTTGGAGAGGTAGCTTCATCATCATTATCATCGACTGTTGACTGTTGACGAATCCCCGAAGGTAGAAAATTACATAAGTTATAAATATATACGTGATTACCGTAATTGTGAGTCCACAAAAGCTATATAAGTACATTTAATAATGATTTGCATACAGTTATCTATAAGCGTCTAAAAGCTTGTTGTTTATGTTATCGCTGTTATCCCTCCTTTCAGTTTAAATGTGCGTTTTATTTTATGGCATTTTTGTCATTATTTGAAAGGGGAGATGTATATCTTTCATTTTTTTATTCCGGCGGCACCCATACCACTACTCCTGCACACACCTGTATACATTTCCTTTATCCATTAATATTGTGACACAGCAACAATGCAAAGAAAGATAATATTTTGACTCAAAACGAAAAATGTATAGATAGTCAATCGTAATAATGCGACGTTATGAGTCCAACCCAGCACAAAGCACAATATTATATAGCACTTATCTGCATACACTCAAACTAACAAATAATAGGTACATTTATTATGTAGGATTCCACATGATATGAATCTCTAATCAAATTTCCACATCATTCTCATCAGAGAAAGACATTGATTATGTCAGTGCAATTATCACATTTTCTGCTGCATCGTGTTGGAATTTAGTTTCTTTCCTGTTTTATCAATCAGCAGAAGGTCAATGTCAAAGCGTGAACTGAAGGCAACAATGTACCAGCATGGCACTGCGCGTACAAAGTCCTATTTTGTACTTCTTTCTCCGGAAATTTACTTCATTTCTTGCATAAACTCATTATTCAAATAGATATATTGTGTTTCGACTCGCGTAGGGTTACAAATATTTTTATTGATGGCAACCAACCCTCGTGTAAGTCGTTAGCCGGTACCAGTTAAGCATATTTTCGTAAGTAGCAATGCTTTTGTTCTTTTATGGCAATACATTATCAGGATTTAAACCAGCTTTAGTCGCCCAGAACTAGAACTTGTGGTGTTACAAAGTTATGCACTGTAAGTTATTATCGTGTAGTTTAGCGCATTGTAGCACGAATTGTTTTTGTACTACAAACCGCTGTGTGGCACTTGTTTNACAAACCGCTGTGTGGCACTTGTTTTTTTTGTGACGGGATTAGTTATAGACAAATGGTGTAAGTTGTACATACTTTTATGAGAAAATACCCAGTCCAGACATAAATAATACCAATAAATCTTTTATAATTATTGTTTTGAGGTCATTCTATGATAGACCAACATGCTGTGATGTATAGCTTTTGTTACTGGGTTTACAATAGTAAATTGACGTATATGTTCAATAAATATTGCAGGAGTAGGTAAAACTACTAAAAATTGAAAATAGCGCGCGATGTTAAAAATATACCATATAATTTTATTGCAAGTCACTTGTAGGGTTTTGGTGTGCCGCGTAACATTAATAATAGTCGTTTGCATAAAAATTGCTAAATCCTTCCTGTATATAAGTACATACATATTGTTTGTTCCTTCTCCCACCCAACTTACGACGATACAGTAGTAGCCTCAAGATATGAAATTGGTACGTTATTTGAGGACTGCCCTAAATTTCAAAGTGTGAACGAAAACAATTTTCTTTTCTCAGGATGAGCACCACCAGGAGCTCAATAGAAATGGATGCAAACAGGAAGTTCTCAGGGGTTCCTAGAGTAATTTTTGTACTCTAGGTGTGTATATAGGCATATGTGTTTGTATATGAGTTCTCTGTGATACATAAAAAATGATATTTTGAATTTTCATAGAAGCTGAATATGGCAATGAAGTATGTAATTAACCGAATATATGCTATTGAAAGTTTTGAAATTTTACATTGCTCCACTTCAACAAGCCAGCTGTGGTAGTAATTGAGCTTACTTATATGACCAAGTAGAGAGTGGTGTATGCAATATTATGTGCAAAATTTTAAAACCTTTGTGGTGGGACCGTGTTGATTTGATTTTGCAGGTGAGTGGGTGGATATTGTGTAACATCATCAAAACTTTACCTTCTAAATATTACAGTGTTATTGCGTCCAATTTTCTGACGCCGTCGTCCCTTCCTACTGAATTTATTATGCTCACGAAATGGTACATACCTTTACACCAATGTAACACTTACCTGAGCAAATGATGTAGCCTCGTCGTGAAGAGAATAACATGCTATTTTCATAATTTCTCTTCAAATCCCAAAATATATCATCGTTTGTCTGCTAAGCTTTTTTTACACCTTTCTCATGATTTTGTACCACATTTCATGGTAAAAAAGGGGGTCATTTACAGTAAGTTTTAAGGCTAAACTACAATTTTTAAACTCAATTTTCAACATCATTTCCGCTACTACACCAGTACTTCAGGGTATATTTAAAGGAAAGATAATGATAATGCACATATGTGTAATGTATATATTCCTATCTATAATGCAATTGTCGAAACACTCTTGGTTTCATGGTGGAACGTGAGAAAACACTACAGACAATTTTTCACACCTGTGCGACTGGGTACCGAAATCAATATTTCATCCCACTTCAAGGGAACTTGTTCATAAAATCGTAATGTGAAAGTTAGAAGTACTGCTGAGCAGGCACTAAGTAATAAAACTTATGATCTCAAGTGACAAAGATAAAATACAATAACAATAATTACGAAATGCAATAAAAAAAACTTCAATCAAGTATAACAGGAACATAACCATTTGCCTGGCATGATGATGGTTTGTTCATGACCTTGAAAATATTTGGTGGCGTACCATCCGTACTCTGTTGATTGTGTATCCAATTACACCACACAAGCTGTGGGTTGCTCCAAAAGAAAACGTGTGCTGTCAATGAGTACATACGCTCATGTTTTGTAAGCTATAAATTTTGTTTATAATTTATAATGGTACTCATAAGGAACACTTAAGATAAACTATCTAACTTCCAAAACAAGTAAACTTGTATTTTGCATCATTCAGCCTAAATATTTATCATCATAATCTTTACACCAGAATCGAGCTGTCATTTGCAAAAATAGCAGTTCGTTGTTGGTGCGCTACTTACACACTAACAGAATAGTACACAATTTGCATGAATAAAAAATAAATACAACTTTGATGTATGAAGCCCAGTAAAATGATTTAGGTACCTACATGCTGTACCATGTATAAAAATATCATATGATGGATGCGCATGACGAAGTATGGTGTTCCCACTCTCCTATATAGATTTCTCTTCTAAAAGTGAACACAACAACTCGCCATTATGATAGCATTGATCGGTCGTTATACTGGAAACTGGAAAGCTTATTCACTGCTGTACTCAAGTCAGACGCACAGTTATTCCATACTGGGCCGGGACGATATTTGTTAGACCATTTTCCCTTGTGTTCCAAAAGCATTATTACCAGCGCAGCTATTTCTGCCATAATGTCACATAGATATTTTGAAGGCCAAGACCATGCCAAAGTTTACGCCCAACATAGACCAACGCCCCCTACTACACTATTAAACAGGATCGTCGAATTCCTTCGAGAAAAGGTAAGGATTTCCGTGTTTTAGCTTCTTTTTATATGTCGATACTATAACGCAAAGTCGTTTCTCTCTGGAGGGAAAAAAGTCCATGCCAGATTCAGATTATTAGTGCCAGGATTTACAGTCTTACTATTGTTTATCCTTCTATTTTAGTACGATGGGCCATTGAGCCAGGCCGTCGATCTTGGGTGCGGAAATGGGCAATGCACGTACCCTTTAGGATCACAGTTTTCTTCTGTTCTTGGCACGGATATAAGCCCAGCTCAGATTTCAGAGGCGACTGAATTGTGTCGTAAATTGAAATGTGAGAACGTCATATTTCAGTACGTCCATCGTGCATCATCGTTTTCCTTTCTATCAAAAATTTTATACTCGCATAATATTTCTCGATCAGAGTAGTATATAGCTTTCGCTTGCTTCCCTATCACTGCGTGACAAGATCTATCGCAAAAGACTCTGCGTAGAAAATTAAGAAAGATGAGTGTGCAAACCAAGTAGAGCAGTTTCCCACTTTTTGAGACGGTCGTTGGTTTGCACTTTGTTGGGGGAATGTAGGAAAGGATGCATCTTTTTTCTCTTACTTCTCATGAAAAACTTTTTTTGTAGAGAATCCCCCGCCGAAGAAATTCCACTTGCCGATGGCTCTGTGCAGCTCATCACAATATGTGTAGCGGCGCATTGGATGGATTTGCCCAAAGTCTACAACGAGGCGAGAAGAGTTCTTAGTCCTAATGGAGTGTTTTCCATAATTGGATACCATCTCCCGACATACACTCCTCAAGTGAAGGAGGATGAAGTCAAGAGCGATGCCGTTAAGAAATTTGTGGATATGGTACGTACCATACATGTGCACGACAACTTGTTGTAGCGTGTGACAACTTGTCACAAGCACATTTTTCCCATAATTGTGTTGTTGTTGTGTTGTGTTGCATTTGCATGAATTTGTATGTTGTTGTTGTTGTGTCTTGTTGTTCTTAAAAAATCCGCCATTTTCAATGTGCTGTGCTGTGTGATTATTTGTAACACAAGTTGTTGTAATGTGTGGCATATTTAGTCATCTCTTTTTATAAAATAAATATGACGGGAATCAATGCCATTCATAGTATTTGGCGGAGATTACCACGTGCAGACACAATGTACCACAGCATTTAGTTAGCGATTTTGTTATATACATGCACATTAGGCATTTATTTACGTACTAAATGCGTAAATTTGTTGTGATGTGCTGTGTGTTAAATTTTTTTCAATTGGTTGTTGTTGTCACTTGTTGTGTTGTAGAGGAAATAAGGTAATACTTGTTGTTGGTGTGTCGTGTTGTCCTTTCCTCTGAAATGTGTTGTTGTGTGCTGTGTGTGTGCTGAGCTATTCTATGTGCTGTGCTGTGTGTTGTTGCACACATTTAATAATTTATGTGTGGCTTGTTGTGCTGTGTGCAAGACGCTGGTGCACATGTATGGTATATACCTATATAACTTTCAGAATCACAAGTTACTGCACAAGAGTAATCAAGCATGCACCAGTAAGATTTTCAGGATGGATTACCGGATTGCTGACACATGGGGGAAACCAAACTAGCTGTGTGTAATCCAATGAGCCCTCTCTGACCTGGAGGGTAAAGTTCTGTAAATTGTAGCCATGTTTTATTAATAGGCGGGTATTTGTAGAATTTAACCGAGATTCGACATTAAGAATAAGTCATGGTTCTAAAAAAATAAACATTCTTCAGAGCAAAAAGTTCTTACAAGCTTATTGCAGTTTGTAAAAGTGGTTATGATGATGACTACGACTACGACGTCCTTCTTTACTTCCGTTTCTTTCGGGAGACATGATATCTTGAAAAACTAATACAACTGACGACACATACTGAACTCAACATGTACATTTCAATTATGGTAGGGCATATTGGTTTTACTGTGAGATGACACGCTGTAGTTTTTGAAATGATTTATAAAGTTATTTTAGTGAAAACAACTTTTGAAGTTTTTGAGTCGTGCTAATAAATAAGTGATCGCTATCGTTGATGTCAGTCTAGTGTCGTGACTAGAAATCTTTCATGATTTTTTCTCTCTGTTGATTGCCTTGCTTGTGCCTACATACTATAGTGTTGTTATCTCTTGTTTAAAGTTTTAAACTTTGCTCTGTGTTTATTGGTATTAATAGAAATACGGTAAGTTTATTCCGGGTCGTTTCTCGGTTTTTCAATTTCCAATTTCTGCTTCAT
>JAHZNE010001487.1:0-14323 GCA_027744055.1 Callyntrura sp. NNG-2020 | reverse complement strand
TACGACACATTATTAAGGAACAGAAGAAAAAGAAGTGATGATCGTCACCGTCATCATCATGCGAGGAGGAGAATAGTACGTAGTTAAAGATAATAGTGGAGCATTGCTGTAATCAAAGTTATTCATATAACATTTTCATTTACGCTGATACACGGAGAGTCTTGGGCGGTTTTTAGCGGCAGCAAAATAACAGCATCATCATCATCATCATCATCCCGACGACCCGTTCATTCACATATCCGACATCAGGGTCGTAGGAGCGATGGTGGTGGTATCACAGTAACGGGCCCTCATAAACTTTCAGTGCCAGTGACATTTATGTCTGGTGAAGCTGGCGAGTTGGAGAGTTCTGACTCGATTTTGGGATGATGACGTTGATGATTCCCGTTGCTGTTTCATTTGATTTTGTCTGGTTAGTATTTTTTGGTGGTGTGGTCCTGGTGAAATGCTGTACTTGAGAGCGCGAGATTTTTCGTTTCTCAAACCGTAACAGCAGCAGCAGCAGCAGCAGAAAGTTTATGTGACAGGTTACGACTTGGACACAACACCTTCTTTTTTCGATTGAATTCCCAGTCAAGTTTTACATTTCCTTCCTTCCTTCCTTCATCGGATAACAGGGTGGAACCGAGACATGGAGGGAGAGAGAGAGAGCGCCACAGAACTGAGGGACGCGGACGGGGGAAGGATTGAAAATTTTTCCACTCTGGATGCAAACACAAAGTGCACAAAATAATATGCGCTCTTTGATTGTTTTCGTTATACTGCACACGCTTTTTGGGGTATATGATATCACGCTTTTCCCGTCAAAAGAAAGAAGAGGACAATATAAACTGGCGGTGACGAAAGCCGAGGAGCGCAACTGATGGGCTAGATATAAAAGTAGAGAAAATGCATTTTATTTTCAGGTTTTCTCTTTCATCTCATTATTTCATCGCAAGCCATATCAGCCCGCGCATTGCGTTGACTGATGATGACGATGATGATGGTGAAGCTGATCGGAGAAAATATTTAGGAGAGAAAAAGGGTAATAATCGTAACTTCTAATAAAATGGTATGCAGAGTAAGTTGCAACAATAATGGCACAAGGCGGTTGGTTGGCAGCAATAATAGTAACAAGACGAACAGTTGTTTGCCAGTCACTTCTGCCGCCAAGTGAAACAGGCAGGGCGAGGATTAGAAAATATTAAGTAGAGTAGTTGATACAGTGAGAGCAATGATTTGCAAGGGATGCTGCTGCTGCTGTTACCATACAGCTTGTAATAATCGTAATCGTGAAAGAAGAGAAAAAAGGATAAAGGTCACAGCGGGTGGGATTTTTATACATACGTGTTGCGGGGACAAAACCAAACTATCTGGCTGGATGTACGTAATAATGCGTGTGTGTGTGTGTGCCTTTGTACAAAAGTGAATCATATTGATTGCATCGGTGGGAGAAGAAAAGAGAAGGGAAAAATCAAAATGGATAAGAAACATGTGTGATATGACGGTGGTGGTTTCGGTGTTGTGTGTGTGTGTGCTCTACATTTTATTGCAAAAGAGGAGGAAACATCTCGTATAAAATAACATGATGCCCCATAATATGATAATGTTTGTTGTGTATTCGACTGTCTCTTCGTGTTCATGTTGCGGTGAAAACGGTGGTTTTCTTCGGTTTTGGTGGAGGAGGTGGTGGTGGTGGTAGCTTTGAAAAAGTTTCTTTTTTCCGTACGTGGGCATACATATCTCTTTGGATTATTACGCGTGAATATGTGATGATAATGTGATGTGAGACCTTTTTTCAACGACAGAATCAAAAATGTTTTTATGGTATTGCCTGTACGTCCGTACGCACAGCGGCAATGAGTGGAGAATGATAGTAAAAGCAGAGGGTAGAGAGCGTGTGTGCAACACCAGAGAAGAGAGAGCGAGAGAGAGAGACAGGGATGAAAAGTAGAGTTGACAATATGACAATGAGAGTGTTGTAGGTTTTTATGTAGGTTTTAGTTTTCAGGTTGACATGATGAAACAAGGACCCCGGGAATAAGGCAGTAGTAGTAGTAGTAGTCAGAGAGTCGTTTCGTTTTTATGGACGAACATATAGTAGTGATATGTGGCAATTTGTAGGAAAGAGGATAGATGTGTGATTGTTGTTGTATGACGGTTTCATATGTAAAGTGCCCTGTTTTTTTTCTCTAGCTTTTGTATCGTAGGAGTCAGTAGTGGTAGTGGTTGCAGGAGCTTCTCGTAACAAATCAATTTTGGACAAAAGTGCAGAGACATGTGGGGTAATAAGGAGATGGTGTATTATTGACGCACATTTATTTTTCTGCAGAAGTTATACACACACAAGCACACAGGGTTTATTATAGCAGAACACATTAAACTTTATGAGATGCAACAAAGTTGGAAAGATGGAGAGAGAGAGAGAGAGAGGAGAGTAAATTTGCGTTGGGCTTTTGCAGGATAAATGAAAATCTAAGGCTAATGATATGTAGTAATACCTTTGCTGGGGATGATGATGAGAGGATTTTTTATTGCAGTGATTTTTCGTGGATCTGTTTGGATTAAAGTTTTGTGGGGCTTCATGAGAATAATACGGCTGAGTCGAACTAGCACCATCAAATAGTAAATGTATATGAACTGGTTTAATTATTAGTCGATTTAAATGCAACCTTAATACTTTCCAGCTTTCGAGGAAGACAATGGATCCACAATTAATGCACCTGTTCTGGTTTGCTGAATGCAACGCTTTCACTATCGCCGAGGGTATTAATGTCGTGCAGTTCTTTATTTTAAAGTGTGTATGAAAACGTCATTATTTGTGCCCCTGTGTGTAATTACTATCCCTCCTTCATGAACCCTGAATATATTAATCTACTTTTCAATCCTTTTTCACACTCTTGCTTGCTTCCACTACTCCTATGCACCGGGAACAAAATTAATACACCAACCGAGTTATTAAAAAGCAGCATTCACAAACGACTAAAGATCTGTTCAGCTCTCGTTTGCTGTTACAAATTTGCATTCCAAATTAATTCTAACAACATGAGTTCCACACAGTGTTAGCACTTCTCTAAACACCATTCTTCCATTATATATTTCCACGTATAATTGTGTTTTGTGTATTAACAGCTTTGCACTTCATAAAACCACAAAGCATAACACAACATATTTCATAACATACCCATTTTTTAAAACACATTTTAAAATTTTACAACCATTCCCGGGGTCCCATTAAACCTTTCATTTCCAATTTACACAGCAACTATATCACCATTATTCTCCTTTCATCATTGTCATCGTCGTCATTATCATTAGTTAAAGAGATGGTGAAAGACATTTTACAGAATTGTTGAGGATATTTAATAAAAGCGACTTTAATGCCTTTCCAGTAATTCACAGCATTGCTGGCTTGTAACGGATAAGAATCACACACAAACGCTCTCTCTCTCTGTTTCTCTCTCTCTCTCTAGCTCTAGATATGTTTAGGTATCTCCACTCCACTTATTCTCCTGAGAGGTGGTTACACAGTGGTAAATGGTAAGTTTACCACAAAAAAAATCTTCCCAAATCCACGCCACTCTAAACATCACACAAACAACCCTTTTTTGTCACTCTCCACTTTCAAGTCAATAACTGCAACTTGTATATCTGTCCCATTGTCAAAAATGAAATCAAATTTAAAACCTCTCTCTCTCTCTCCTTTCCACTCACTCTCACCGACAATACACATTATGTAATATGTTTTCTATAAAAAAATAAATTTTGATCGTTTCTTGTCAATAAACTCAATAAAATAAATAATTTTTCATCTCAGCAGCATACAATAAAGAGCTGTTATTGTGATTGCGAGTGAAAAATAGGTATGGATCGCGAGAGGAACTCTCCGTCAACAAAGATTTATATGTAAACAGACCTCCCATTGCGTTCCGTTGATGATGACGCTCTCCTTGCACTCCACTTCCCAACTCGCCTTAAACTACCACTCCGGCGGACAAAAACACGCATTCACTTCACACACACACTCTTTATCTCCTGCTCTGTAAAATGGTGTTATCTGTGAGGCACTCTTTTCCTCCTTATTGTCCTTTAAAATCAAATTGAGAATCAATTCTTTTGAAATTCGATCTGACATTTTTTTTTATTTTCGTTCACCACGTCATAATAGTAAATATCAGACGGAACACAATATCAGTAATAATATCCCGCTGTAGTGTGCCACCAGACCGGTATCGTTATCAACATCGCAGCAGTATTAAAAGTCATTAAAATTCATGATGATAATGATTTGACAGTGATAAAAAGGGGCGATTTTCAACTCTAATAGGTTGTACCACCGGTTCACAAAAATGCGACGTAAAATAAATTAACGCTTCTAAAAAAATTGCAGCAAAGCCGGCTCACTGAAGTGCTGTCTGCCAGTTTTTACTGGACTGGACGGCTCCAACCCCCTTCCTTATTCCCCGATTTCTACGCCCGCTGGTGTAGTACTGCAGTTACATTAAAAATAAGGCTTTGAAAACTTACCCGGTGCTGTTGTGGCAGTTACATATGACCAAGTGTCAATATGACTATTATACCTCCACCGCTGCTACCACCGAAGAGCCTTTTCATAAAAAAATGTAGTCGCGTACAAAAAAGAAAGAAGCAGATGCATTTTTCTTTGTGAAAGGATTATTACACGATAAAGGCGAATTGATTTCCAGTCACTTTGACTATTCATTTGCGGTCTTCATTTTTAATGAGTGCAAGCAAACCCATCATTGTTTCTTTTTTTACGAGAGATCCAAATGTATCCGGTGTTATTTTTCCGCGTCAGCACAGTCACGACTATTAAAATCTCCAGAAAAAGGAGAGTAGTAGTATTATGCACCACACATTATAAAATGTGTTTCTTTCTCCTGCTCAGCAGTAGAGTGATTAAAAATCCCTGTAAGCATGTCCCATGTCATTCTTTTTTTCTGTCAGAGAGAGAGAGAGTCAGCTTTCCTTTTCCAACTCATTTCCTGAATGATCCAGCCTGTTTTAACGAGAGCAGGCTTTTTAGTATACCGGCGAGAGGACGACCAGATCATGAGCAACATTATACACCGGAAATTTTTTCTTGTTTTGCATACGACGCCCATTTTTCTGTTTTGTTTTTTTAGAAGTACGTCATCATCAAAGCTGATTTGCATAATATAACCACTTGAGCACTTTGCGCTTTTGTCGAGACAGATAGGATTGTCGAGTCAGTGGTATACAGTCTATTGTTTAAGGTTAATGAGTTGTGTAAGCTTTGAGGAAACTGGGAGAGAGAGAGGAGAGAGAGAGAGAGAGAGAAAGAGACGAAAACAGAAAGTGAGATTTGACATGATGATGTGACTTCATCCATTCTACTTTCTTGTTCATTTAACCCTTTTCTTTTGACTTGGCATCTTTTGTTTTAAATTCTGCCTTTACACATTTTTGCCCACGGATTGTGATGAGGGCGCAACTGACAAAACGAAGTATCATAATAATAATGTCGTGTAATAATCATGTTGTCAGAAAACGGGACTATAATCATTTTTCGGCTTTGTTTATACGTACCACACTGTCATCATCATCATCGCATCTCTAACGTCATCAAGAGAACAAGCTGTCAGGATGCAATAAAAATGGAGATGAAGAACTGACTGCACAAAGGAGGAACTTTTTAAAAATATTTTTTTCTTTTGTCTCTTTTTTATTTTGCATATCAATACAAAAATATATGTATATTATGCGTAGTATTATACAACGATAAATTTTTATTTGCGCGTATACCACCATCATAATAAGCAGACTGGTGGTTATAACATTATATTCATTTTTTCTGTAATTTTCCACATTTCCTCTTTTTTAAACCACTGCCATAAGCTCTTCCGCCCTGCCCGTCTACTTATACCATTGTTCTTATCATTTTTATCAATAAGACGAGAAAGGAAAATAACTTTTTATTGTGACAATGATAGAGATAGGAAATGATGACACTGATGATGATGATGAGAAGGAGGAAGAAAATAAACTTGCAAAGATGGTAGATGGTAGACCAACTTTTACTAGACGAGACATGCTTTCACTCCATCTCAAGCTTGGTCTGATTGTGGTTATTGCTCTTACTTCTGCGTTTTATTTATTGTATTCTGCAAAATAACATTACAACGAGGGAAGGAGTGCAACAAAAAAATATGATGCGTTGAACAGTATCGTCAGAAGGAAAAAAAATAGAAGAAAGGGGACTTTATTTTAGTGCTTTTGTTTTTTTTTGTCAGAAAAGCTCATTTGTAAAATCCTTAATGGAATGATGACAAGTACGTCATTGGAGAAGAGGAAAAAAATATGGTCTAATAAAGCTTACACAGCATAGTTTTATTTCTTTTTCCACTCTGTCCCACTGTTGTTGTTTATAAAAATACACACACAACAACACAACTCTTAATACCTTTCTATGCGAGAAATAATGAGGAATCTTGGAAATTGTTTCAGCAGTGGAAATAAAGATAGAGGAGAAAGGAGAATATATGATGAATAGGTATACGTAGAAGGTACAAATATAAAACTACTAGCTCGATATCTTGTCTACATTTCAAAGTAGACGAACAGCGCTAGTATTAGTATTGCGTGATACAAACGTGTGTGTGTGTGTGTGTGTGTATACGTCTGCTTTTTCTTACGTCGCGAATTTTTGTTTCATTTTCCTCCCTTGTTTGTCTTCTTTTTCTATATTGCATGTATTACACATGATGCGCAATTGCAACATAAAAAGGAATAATTATAAATCACCCGACGAAAGTCCATTAAAACAGAATTTGATGTGTATTCTATTATATTACATATAAAAAATTCAATAAAAAATCCTTACAAGTATCATTTTACTGATTCATTTTGCCCATGTTGCTCATATAATAGTTCGGTGCCTGTTGCATAAATCTCAAAAGCACAAATGAAGTGTTTGAAATGTGTAGTACTTGTGCTATATGGTCGTAGTATTATAAATTTTAGGAGCTCCGGTAAAGCATGGTTTGCTTTTGTATGTTTGTTTGCGTTGTGTTGTGATAATGGGAATTAAATTAGTTTAAAAAATATTACTTCCCCATAAAAAAACTCTTAATGAGAAAGAATGGTTATGATCAGATTTGTTATAATGAAAAATATGCTTTTCTTCCTTCTTTGTGCACGAAAAATGCCTTTTTTCTCCAACTCTCATCATCACAACCCCACCATAAACTACCTACATATATCCATGTGTAAGTCAATAAGCAGATTCATGAAAAACCGATAGGAATGAAATTAAAAAGAGTATTTTTTTTTCTCTCTCTCTCTCTTTCCCCACGTTGAACCATGCTCCCTTTCAAAATCTTTTACAAAGTCGACTGGAAAAAGCGAATAATTAGTCGTAAATCAAAATCAAAGCGAGAGTGGGCGAGAAGAAAAAAGAATCTGAATCATGTCATCATTGCTGCACCCCTATCCTTTTTGTTGTTGTTAAAAAAGAAGCACCGACTTTGACTCTGCCTAATTTGCTTTGTGGTGGTATTCTTTCGTGATGTATTGTACATGATACCGTGGAATGATTACTGGCATAGACGAAGCATCGGGACATAGGAAATACATATGCGCTCTCCATAAAAAAAAGTCGGAATGGGAAAATAAATGAAGATACTAAAAGATATAAAAAAGAATCAGTTTTTTTGTTGTTATTATGAAGAAGGTAATTATTTGTAGTGAGGGTGGTGGCAAATGGGAGTGTTGACGGTGGTGAAATAATACAGTCACTTTGCACTTCACTGTTCCGAGCTGTGTCGCTTAATTTTCCCGGGTGTTGTTGCGTTCCACGGAAAGGATTAGTTTTTTTTTGTTTTTTTTCGGGGCTCGGTTTCTAATTTGCATAGCAAATTCCTTTCTTTTTCATCATTTTAAAAACTTTTGTTCCGTTCTTTGGTGAACAGCGATAAAAGGGAAAATGGGGTAGAGGATGAAAAGGGATGGCGGCAGTAGAGGGAGACATGTAGTACGAAATTAGTGCGTAGTGGTGGTAGGCAGGGTTTTTTTCTTTGTGCTTATTTTGACAAGTAATTAGGCAGATCTGGTGCATTTATTTTGGNCAAGTAATTAGGCAGATCTGGTGCATTTATTTTGGAGACAGTGGCTTGGTGGTGAAAGGGGTGGAATTTACTAATGACGTACGAAGCAGGTAGGTAGAGGCGAAAAATAAGTGCTGCTGGATAATTTATTATCATAGCAGAATATTTTTCTTGTGATTTTTTTTTGTGATTCCTACTTTGATTTGAATCGGTCATACGTAAGTTTTGTCAGGTTTTACTGTGAAGCATCTGTGTTTTCTGAAGAACGGCGCATTTTACAAAGATTTTATCCGCGCTGATCGATCAGTTGGCACGGCTTAAAAAGCGTGCGTGAATTTTATTTTGTGTGTAAACAGTTTAGGTGGCTTTGATGTCTACTTCTATCATTCAATCTGATAGATTTAAGGCCACAAGAAAAACAAAACTGTAAATGGCATTCAGCCACCATGATACCGCTTGAAGTGTGCGTTTAACTGAAATTGAGACCGGATTTGAAGTTTGTAGTTTTTAGCCTTTTTCTGTTATGTACTCTTCTTTATATGGGATTTACACACCATCTGACAAAATATACACAAAACGAAGGGATCAATAGTAGCCCGATCTCATATTTGACAAACCATACGGATCAAGTGTACTAGGCTAATATACAGGGAGCCCCCTGATTTTGATTTAGGTTTTCACCAGAAGAAAATTACATTTTGTGTAGATACACATATTGTGAAAGTTATTTTGTAAAAAGGCTTACTGATCCTGACGACAATGATGGAGAAAAGCTTGAATGTAACGTAAACTGGCAAATAGGATAATATTCTTGTGTGCTCTGGTATAGAAGAGACCACGACCACATGTTCAGATGGAAATAGCACACTCATTCATGATACATGATATGTATATTTTTCATAATATTCCGCTTGAATGGAGTCGATTGGTAGACTGATTTTCGAATAAGATAAGACATACGGGAAGAAGTCCCCAAAAAAATCCGGCAGACAAAAATGTGTGATGCGAGGACCTCGTCATATGATCATCCTCGTCTCGACATTGAACATGAAACGACTTTCAGGAAAGATGAGCACAAGTGTATAGTCAAAGGGAATGTAACTGTAACAAAAAAAATAGTTGAAACAAGTACAACTTGTACAAATATATATATATTCTACTACTGATCTGTTTGTAACGTGACAATGTTGTGATTTGATGGATTGCTTTTTTCCACGAATGACTTTGATCGGATATCAGATGGATGAATGGCTAGATGGATGATGGGGTTTGTTGGTGAATGATACAATAATGTTTAGTGCTAAAAATGAATGGATTTTTGTCAGGATCGTCTTGGGTGATTGTGTGTGTGCGTAAAATACTTTCCCCAGCGTAGCAGCAGCTTATTTCCTTCGTCTTTTCCATTTCTCTATTTTTCCTGTTTTATTTTCAGTATCAATCGTGCAATCGTGTAATTGCTCCCACTTCACAATAATAATAAATGGCAATAAATGTTCACCATTTTCCACAAAAGTACTCCTTTCACATAGTACAATGGCGGCGGTAGGAAAAAGTTGCAAGAAAACAAACTAAATATATACCACATGAAAATGCATACGAAATTATTGATATTAAAAGGGATGCTGCAAGTAAGCTTTGTAAAAGACACGTTATTTCACCGGAGATAACACGATGATCAATGATGAGCTGGGTGCGTGTGTGTGTGTGTGTGTGGATGATGAGAGGAGTGTCTCGGGGATGACGACGATGAGTAGAAAATCCCAAAGGATCAATCTTAGCTACTTGACAGGTTAACTTCCTCTCAATTGCTGCGTGTGTGTGTGTGAAAGTCCTGCTTTTTCACAAAAATCTGGAATGCTCATTCAAGTTATCATCATTATAAAAGGCGCGCTATAACAGCTTAGTATTTTGTTGTTGTCTCTTTCCTGTTTTCCCCTTCTTATTTGGGTGTCTTTTTGTAAAAAGCTGCTTACATTTTAATGATCGCGATCGCGATGAAATGGGGGTAAATAGAGAAAGACGAAGAAAAGTAGAAAAGGAGAGGTTTGAGTATATAGGCAAGTCAACTATACATGTACAGCTGTGTTTATGTCCGTATATCAACAAATACAGTAAAAGTCCATCTAAAAAATTGAATTAGTTAGTTGCTTTTCGGAGACGGAGAGGAGAGCGGATTATTATTGAACCTGACATTTGAGATGATGATGATGGTAATGATGAGAGTTACTTAATGCGTGCGGTGGTGGAGGTGATGTACGCTATGGTACACTTATTATTAGTTATTATACCAGGAAAAGCCAGAAAGCCAGGGTGATTATGATGATGAGTGGTACTGTTGGATGCTGCTGGCTTTTACCCACGTCATCATCATTATCTTCGGGAAAGAAAACCATCCTTGGTAGTAGTGGATACAGAGAGAGAGAGAATAGAAAAGCAAGCTGAAAAAATCCTGTGATGATCATGATGAGTTACTAGACCTATTATGATTATGTGCCATGATGATGTCAATGTCGCCAGTCCTCTGCTCGCTACGCGGTGTTATGTATATGCCTTTTTGAACTTGATCTGTTATAATTCTCTTTCTCTCTTTGCTGACTCGGGCGGACTAAAAAGGGGATGCTACATCACAGAAAAACCTAAACAAAAGGATGCCATACTCAACTGGAGGATTTTATTGTATTGCACCAGGGGAAAGAGCAACGGTATAAATGCGACACGACGACGACGACGACAAAGTGCTATAAGGCGTATAATGATTATGCTCTCTAACTTCTTGACGTGTTGTTTTGGAGAAAGAATATTTATTATAATAAAGTACGGGAGTATCGCGACAGGGAGAAGGAGGCTGATGATGATGATGATGATCGGGATCATTTTCTTTCGGAGAATCCACTTTATTAGCACGCGGCTCCTAGGGAAAATGTATTCCTTTTTCTTATCGTGTTTTACGTTATTATAAGTTACTTGTCAAGTTGGTTGGTTTCGTGTCATCATCATTTTCACCAACAGCTACAGCTACAGCTGTCTGATAGACAAGAGGAATGAATTTTAAAGGTTTTGTCAAACAGGCTTGCGCTTGGCTGGGTTGAGCTCTCTCTCTCTCTCTTTCGGGGGCGCTTATCCTCTTCGTATCACTCTCTTTTTTCGGACGAATTAAATTGAATTGAATCACATTTCAAAAATCCTGTCAGAGAAATATAATAAGCAGTGGGAGGATGAAAGGGAATAAGAATCCGGCTATTTCATTTTCTTGAGATTGGGACTGCTACAGTTACTGTTGTGGGCTTCCGCAGCAGGAGAGAATTTTTGAGAATTCAGATTCATTAATCATTGGGCTAAACAAGGCTGCTCAAGTGACAAGATGCCAGTGTTTTTCGGAGACAAATCAAAAAATGTATTTTGGTATATATTTTCTCCAATTGTAAGAGAAATGCTGCTGTACCATATCTATATTCTTACTATAATATGATATGCGTATAAATGTGGTGGAGAAAGGTTATTCCCTTTTTGGGAAATATTTTTTGTAAGAGCAGCAAAGAGGAACTTTGTTCATCGTTTTGCCTACTACCATGCAATACTTATCTAGCATGTTAGTTTATACTGGCACAGGTTTTTAAGAGGAGATAACTAATGTGCTTGTCCTAATCTATTTTGCAAGACTTTTCCCCCCTTCTTTTTATGTGTACACTACAGAGAGACAAAGACTAATGAATAAGTAACTTGGAATTAGTCACAATGCCAATGAGTAAATTCACTGCACGACACACGTCAGGACAGAGAAGAAAGTGAAAGCACCCAAAAGTTTCCGTCACCAATAGAAGGATCCAATTTTTCTCTGTTTTTGTTGATTAACGGTGCTTCTTTCACTAATTCAATTATCATCGCTTGCATTCCAAGGAAAACAGGAAAAAATGTACAGCCTCTGTGTGGGGAGAAGGAAATAATTTGTGGAAAATGAAAGAGGCGGCTTTGCACACAAGACGTTATTGACGGAGAGAAGCGGAATGCAAAAAAAATCAGTAGCAAAACTCAACTCCAGCTATACGCAGACGATACATTGAAATAATTACTGGTAGTATGGACATACAACCCTACTCTCACGGTTTTGTTTATTAGACAACCGCATTTGTTTTGGATGCCACACAAGCCAAAACGCGGCAGAAAAAATGTACCCCATAAAGAATGTCCAGCTTCGGCTAGAGATAGAAGAGGAAAGACACACATGACGACGAGGGAGTACTTTTGTGTAATAATCACCAAAATCCCGTATTTTGTCCGAGTGGTGTGGCGGGGGTGAAGAAGGTAAAAATAAGTAGGGATGATCAGCAGAAAAGAGCAGAACGAAGGACAGGACAATCAAGATACTTGAAAACACTCATACCATCACCGCCACCACCCACGCTTATTTTCGGATATTATATGTTTGATGGTAATCACAGAGGATAATATGATGATACTGTTGCACCACCACCACCACTGCTCCTGCTACCAATCATTATAACAGGATAAGAGGAAAATCGCCTTTTTTTATTCAGAAAGAATAGCAGACAAAGAAGAATGCGGTGGTGGGAGGAAGACAGAGGAAAAAAGGAATAAAAACCTTTTATTCCATTCAAAAAATCTTCCCTTTTTTATTCTACACTGCCAGTTATTTGCTCATTGAGCCGAAGAAAATCCAAAATAGGAGCGAGAGCGAGAGAGAAAAAAAACGTTGTCGTCCGGATAGTCCTCCTACTTTTCTGCCTTGACTATTTTCCACAGTTAACAGATCATGACGGATCATTTTTTATCTTTTTTTGGTTGCCAGTTTGTTGTCTGTAGCGTCCGCTTGGGTACAACTCGTATACGTTTCTTGTTTTCGGGATCTCTCTTGGGGAAAGTTTTCTTCGCTCTTTGCTCTAGCGTGTGCTTGTTCTTCTGTATGTTAGCTGATGTCTGGATTTGAGTGTTTAATGATGCCGACAGACAAGAGAAGATGTTGCTTCTCCACAATAAGGTTATATACCTTGTACACATATACACTCTCTCATATACAGCGAGCAGACACATTTTAATTCATTCAACAAGATTGTTATAGTAGTTTACCCTATGCACTTTGCTTGCTTAGATGACGAGTGTACGACAATTTTTTCTCGCTCTCTCTCTCTCTCCGGTTTATTTTTTCGTATGTCTGCAGGAGAAAGAAAATGAAGATGATTAGAAAAAGTGCTTGTGGATATTTGGATTTTCGTGTGTTGATGTGGGGGAAAGGAGGAGATGAGAGTTGAACAGGGTAGTAGTAGTAGTATCTTGAAGAGCTTGTTAAAAATGTATAAGATGACTAAAAATGTAATCCTCGTGGGATGCTTTTCCCTTATTATAGGTGGAAAGCCTGTAGATACGTAGGATTATAACAACTGACACAAGAAGAAAGTAAAGGAAAAATCAAATATCGTATTATTTAGTAAGACACATGCTACCGTCACTGCATTGGTGCAGTTTTTTCTTGCCTCATTTGAAGTTGAAGTAGAGAAGAGGGAACAATATTAGCTGAGGTACGTCGTCTACACATGGAGAAGGCAGTGGTAGCGGGAAAGGAGGAAGAAAGAGGGGTAATCTTGTAAGCTAATATTTGATTTTGATGTGATGAATCGTGTGTATCCATTTATTCCATAATGTTACGTGTAATGTGTATATGATGATATTATGGGGAGGGATAGCACTACTTTATGTACCTTTACAGGTTTGTCCTTTGGCTGGAAAAGGTTGTGTGCATGAAAAACAAGCATATTATCTTTTTAGCTAGTCAGATGAAAAATGAAATGGGTCATTATAAATGATCCGATCCGATGCGCTTATATAGTAGCATAATCAATGATAATGAAACTGCCTAGTTGCGCTTTTCCAGAGAAAACAAATGAGAACAGGAAATTATGTCGTGAAACCTGCTGTAGCACAAGCACACAGACACACTGATAAATGAATAGCTCATTCATGCTAGTAAAGTCGTTAAGGACTTTTCGGACATTTTTGGGGGATTCATCGTCGCACGGGGTAGTTGATAGTTTATTAAATGATGTTTTTTACGCAAGGATGTTGATGCGTGCCCAATAGAGCCAGCAAAAAATATGATTTTTCAGTTTCTCCTGTTATGCAAGAAATCAAGTGTGTATGTGTGTGTGTATATGCAACGGATCGTTTAGTAATGATCATCATTATTACCACTAGTGGTGGTAAAGCAAGCAGGGGATATCTAACCAGCAAATATAAAAAATCAA
>JAHZNE010001486.1:0-15955 GCA_027744055.1 Callyntrura sp. NNG-2020 | reverse complement strand
ACAAATACTGGACGGCTTTCCTCCTCTGTTATAGCAAAAACCAGTGCATTTATCAGAAATATTGGCAAAAAAACCGCCATTATGGAGGGTTATTGTAGGTCAAGTACCAATTCTTTCGGGAATTCGAATTTCAAACGGGCAAGGATAGAAGAAAGAATGCAACTCAGCAAAGAAACAACAGTGTCGAATTCTTTAGAAAGGTTCTCAATGAAAACGAGATCAAATATAAACGATGAAAGAGAATGTGAGGCTGATGAAATGGAAATTGAAGAATCTAACGAGGAAGATAGCTTAATTTCAAAAAATGATAGTGATGACGAAATCTTGTATGATGACGAAATCGACATGGATAATCAAGATTTTTTTCCTCGCAGAAAATGTGTTTCCATCAGCGTTAATTGGGACAATGTATTGACAAAGACTATTAAGTCAAATGAGAATGAGTCAAACTCATTATGCTATGCCAGAAAATTTCGTGCAAAAATTTCACCTGAAGACAACAGCGTTGCGGAGGACGAGTTAAAAAAGCAATTAACAAAGGATATGTTTCGAAAAGTAATGTTCCGTTGTTGGTTTATCACTTTACTTTTATCAACCACATTTTTGTATCGAGCATGCCGTAGTCCCAAGTCCTAAATTATCATAAGAGGCATGCCGGGCATAACAGTAAGTTCTTTGCCTTGTAGGACAACTTTTAATTAGGTATATTATTATTATACTGGTCACATTATGGTAATTGATTCCTTAAGAAATAGCAGTCCTACCATCCTAAAGTGAGAAAGTTGCATACTGATGTGATGTTTTTAGCCCAATGGATCTTGAGCTTCCTGCAGTTAGTGAAAACATAATATTAGACAACCTTGAAGTTTTCCGCAAAAACGGGTTTGATTTCATCATTTCTCCCGACGGTAATGATTTATTTGCTAAATTATTTTTACGCCATTTAGATTGTAAGAGAAACGTGTTAGATTTTGAAATTGATGTCGTGATATAAAGTTTAAATCTTTTTGCTGTTTTTATGCTTAATTATAGAGGAACCCAGAAAAAGAGTTAGGTTGTTAAAAATTCCATTTTCAAAGAATATTGAATTCGGCAAGTCGGACGTAGAAGAGCTGATTTTTATGTTGGAGGTATACCTGGTTTATATATTGTGATTGGTAATATAGTATTGCTGGCTAAAAATTCATATAATGACATGTGCCTTTATGTTTTTTTATCACAGGATGCTACATCAAGCAAATGCTTTTACCGCCCAACTAAAGTAAGAGATATGTTCGCTTCTCGGGCGTGTCGAAAATCCGTAATGATTGGAACAGCTTTAAATAATAAAGAAATGCGACTTATTGTTGATCATATTGGGGAAATGGAGCAACCGTGGTATGGTGCAATTAATATAAAATGATTTTTCGTAGAGCATTTATAAAAATTGCTTTGTCCTTGTTATTTAAGCGTTTACATTTTCTACTCGCAATTCGTTATGTATAGGAACTGTCCACATGGGCGTCCAACGATTCGACACCTTATCAATTTAAATCTACTTCCAGATTTGGATCTAACTAAGTTTAATCATTAATTTGTTATGTTTAACTACATTTATCCATTCTTATGTAAAGTTTAACGCGACTTTTGGATCTATTGGGCAGAAGTTGGCTGTGTTGATTAACGACGACATATTTTCTAAATATTTATTTAGTATTATTTTTTCGAGTTTCGCTTAAACCTTGAACAAAATGTTGCTGTGAAATGTCTATAAATCCATCTCCGGCATTTTAAATATCAATTTGTGAATATGCAAATGTGCGGTGCGTTTACAAAACATTTTAGTTGGGACGGTCTGTCTGTCTAAGTAATTGTCATTTTGACGTTTTTATTTTTGCACCTAATGTTAACAGTCTTTTTGAACGTCGTACTTTTTCTGTTCTTTATACCTTTCTGTGCCAACTATCCAACAATCATTGTAATAAAATGCATCAATAACNTCTTTTTGAACGTCGTACTTTTTCTGTTCTTTATACCTTTCTGTGCCAACTATCCAACAATCATTGTAATAAAATGCATCAATAACCAAAATAATTAATCAAGCTTATATAATACTTATTGCTCATGTATAAAAGTGAATCAGCATGTGATGAAACTTGTAGAGACTTATTCCATCATCAAAATAATTAGCGAGTTTTTTCCCTCACAACATGATTTCAATTTCAATTTAACACACAAATGCGTGTACATAAAAAATGCCTAGTAATATTTATGAAGATTATTGCTCATGGATCCGTCGGGTTTACCTTCTTCAATGAAGGAAGACGGAAGACCACATCACCACGATATATTGTTGTACGACTCTATTATACTATTATACTGTTATACTATTCTATATACATTGGTACGGCTTAGCTTTGATGACGATGAGAGTAATGCTTTTTCTTAACTCTTTTCATTGCATTGTCGGTATCCGCTGCTGGGTAATTACTATCAACAGCAGTACAGTAGCAGGTTTTATTCATTCATATTCATAAGAGTTATAAAAGCAAAAAATTACATAAGTCTGGTATCGTGTTTGTTTCAAATCCCTCAAATCTTGCAGTAATACAAGAATGACAAAAAATTACAATGGCTGACACAAGCGTTTAATCGCATAATGAAAATTTTCTTCGAGCTTTTACGTAATTTTGAGAAGTTTTTTTTTCACCTGTTGGCATGAACATGCAATGTAATGAAGTATCTCAAAGAACTACTAACAACTAAAACCGAGGCGGAGGCGGAACGTAGTACTGTGACGTGCTGCCTATTATCGTTTATACACGACTTCGCATGTTTTCCGAAATTTAATAAAAGTCCGTGGTAAAAGACTACAAATATAGTTCTTGTTCGCAGTAAGAATTTAAATGTTAGACAAACGAACAATTATAATGTTGCAGTTGATTGAAATTAACTAACGTCTTCTTCAAAACATTACTCTCTTTCACGTGTCAAAGTGTAAAAAATTGCAGACGGTTAAAATACGAATCTTATTAGTTACTACGCTTGAAATACGACGCAATGTAGCTTTGTTTATGAAAGGAAAAGACAAAAACATACAATAAACATGCATGTCTAATATTTTACAAAAGGTCTGGAAGGTTTTAAAAGTTACTTTACCACAAGCCAATTATTCACACTACTTACCCCTTGTTCCACCTGACATTTTTATGTGAATTACTTCATTCTGAACAAAACAGGTTATATACGTATTTATTGCTACATCATATATAAACTATGTTTTGTTCATCATCGTTATCCCTCGCGCTTTTGCATACAGACAGACAGAACTGTGTGCTTTACTTTCCACGTACGTATACTCATACCTGTTGCTTGCAGTTGATGGCGATGGCAGTGGCAACACCAACCGTTTTAGTCATCTATAACACTTATGTTTACATGTTATATGTACGATATCATATCTGCTAATTCTTCATAATAATTTTCCAGGAACACTTATGGGTTTCGAGTTCAGCTCCAAACAAGTTACCTCTATGTGTCATTCTAAGTAAAAGAAAAGTATTTCAACCTGAACCTGCAACTTGGATAAGTGTCTCACCCTAAGTAACTTAGAAATAAAGTTAGGATAACCCTTTCAAAGTTACACTTACATTACGTAGAACCGATAAGGTTATTGACGTTAATTGAAATTGAAATCAGTGTAGAAATTCTTAAAAATTCAATACCTTGCAATATTTTTAAAATAAAAATATCTAACAAAAACGATATTGTTTTCGTTACAAATTTGGTTACGATTAACTCGACCATTTTAATGACTCCAATGTTATCTTCTTAACTCCAAACTGAAACTCCATAACTCTTCAATAACTTTGGTGTTATATATATAACTTGGAGTTGTCATCTCATAATTCCATAAGTTTCATCAATATATGATAACACAACCGTCAACACATTCAAGCAATTTATCATAGCATAGCAATTTGCAAAAAGGCATTTTGAAACTCCGTTTCCAGACGCATACGGATGGGCATGGACACCGTTGCGAAACAAGTTTGTCTACTGCCCGTGTCTGACTTTGACAGAAAATATCTCACTTTACATTACATTGAAGGGAACCAATATCAAGTCCAATTGATACGGTGTAATCTAACAACGGTATACGCATGTAATTTAGTCAAGTTTAGCTTGGTTTGGTTACACGGGTACGGATAATCTCAAGTCAAACCACATTTGCAATTTACTACCTACCACACACAGCACAGATAGATAGTGATGTTAGCTCGACTATAACTTTTATGGATCTATGCAAAATTTACGTACCTAAAGCAAAATTGGCGAAAGAAAACGTGTAGACCGGAAAATGGATAGGTATCCCATCAAACCCAACTGAATAGATTTCTCAATTTTTTCTTTCATGGCAAATATTATTCCCACAAGTTGGTTAATTAAAAATGTTTAATCTCATTCCCCCATTAACTCGACAATCGTCGACAAATAAAAATATTAATTTAGGAAATACAGTAGCAAAGGAACGCCATCGTTGAAACAAGGCCATTAAAATAAAAATCAAGTTATATCTTTAATTCCTTTTTGGTAATGTAATTCAATTTAGATAAAACTTCTGTTCTGCATTTTGTATCACGAGTCAATTTTAATTAATTCAATTTTGAAGCTTATCGTCAAGATTAGATACACATAATAAAGATATGAAGGACTTGAGGAGGAGGCGATATAATGCAAACATGGCACAGCATGAAGATTGCTGTGGTACTAAAGCTGGCCAAGTTGCCGACTCAATCTTCATCAAGAGTATTGAGCTGCCGGGTGCATGCTGGCCACTAAAATTTATTTAAATTCCTATTACTTCAATAACAACTAACAACCAAAATGTAGACCTGGCATTCTTGATGAATGATGAATGGAGTTGAGGCTTCCATCATTCGCACGACTGAATATTAGGTATTAGCTATTTCGGTTTACACAGTTCACTACCAGTGTACTTTAGGTCAAAACATCAGTTTCGAAGATGCATAACTTTTGTAAGTTTAAATTACGACAAAATCATTTTCGAATTCCTTTTCACCAAATTTGCTCGTCGCTGTTGTACGATGTTTAAATGATACACACGTATGTAACCCTAAGTAAATCTAGCGTATTGAATTGTTTTTTCTCCGGCGCTTTTTATTTCCATTATAGAGATTTTCGAAAAATTCTACAATAATAGCGATTGTTTAGCAATATTTGTGTGAGATGCTCAACAATCATAATACATCCTACCTCAATTTGCTCAACGAACTGCGGTAAGTTTATTGCACGAACTAACAGCCTTTCTTTTTGACGATCCAGATGTGTAAAAATGCTATCTGTGTACCTATATATCGTCCGAATCATTTATAATAAATTCATAATATTGAAAGCCAAGATAAGAAGCAAAACAATGTATACCTATCCGTATTCTGCTTGAAAAAGTTGTTTTTTCTCCGAAAGTTACATTTTGTGGCATTCTCTCTGGTCACTGTTAGGACTAGGAACTAGCGTGCGCATCGTCCATAGTACAGTACACCAATCATTAACAAGACCGGAGATTCATATTATGCCGTATGTCCGTATGTGTCATTAAAATATCGTATCGTAAAAGAAAACCGGCATGTCTGCGTAACCGTAAGTCCGGCCGTTAAGTTCGGAATCGAAAAAAAATCCAATTCAATAATCAACGATAATTCATTGCAATTCCCTTAGAATGATCAATGTCTTGTTTGTAGACAGTGCACTGACGTATTTTTTATTTCATTTTAAAAATTAGGATTTTGGTAGATATACTTTACGAATGCAATGTCGCGCATGCCTTGACTATTCGAAAATATATTCTACCTGACGGTCACTGTAAGTCAATTTGTATGTCCATGTGTCTACCCACGAAGACTGTCACCGCCAGTTTACAGACAAACTGAATCTTGGGAAGACTACCATTTCAAGTGCTACCTACATGAAAAAATTATTCAAATCATTCCAAGTAATAAATAATAAATCGTTTGAAACTTTTTTTGTGCACGCACTACACTACAAACTTGATTTTTCGCAATATACCTACGTGAGCATCCAACTCGTCTCCTCTTAGACCTTAGACCTCGGCGAATATTATGTAAGTTTCAGCGAAAGATAATCACAAGTAAAATAGACCTGGTCTCTGTGTAATTAATGCCCTCTTGAATGGACTTTTATCGTAAGCCCACTACTTTTGCTGACCGAACATACATTACAATGTAATAAAGTAGCTACTATATACAGTGGGAAGTCGCCTGTCAGTATTTCAAGCGTATTTATCAGATGCCAGATATTCGTCTGACATTTTTGTTTGGCTGAGGAAACAGAACAGAAGAAAGAAAATGCAACTAATTAAAAGTTCAAAAGCCTTACTTACACTGCACATCATCTGTAAAGCAAGAAAATGGTCTAAATCTCCCACTGCGTATGCTAAATGACGGCGATAGGAGCTCGTATAGGATTGCACACCTCACGTACTACCATTCATCCCTCCTCGCACAATGTCTATACGTAAGTAAATTTTAGGTTTTGACTGCTCCCTAATTTCTTTTTGCACATTTGCAAAGAATCGATTTTCTGTAAGTGGCATTCATTACTTTTATAAAAAGAAATTGATGAACAAACGGTTGGATGAAGAATGCAAAAAAAAGATAAGAAACACACGGCGCCGTGCAACAACTACTACTGGTTACACAAATGAAAGACACTCTCGGTATATAATTGCCTTTGCCTATTTGGTAAGTAGAACTATTTGATGTATTAATAGGTACTATTTTAATTTAGGTAGACTAATTACAATATATTACATCGTACTTTCATACTACACTTGTGTGGGGAAAAGGAGGCGCAACAAAATTCCGTCTTGGGGCTGAACTTGTTGAAATACACAATGGGATGCTTATTAAAATAAAAGATTCCTTCCTGCAACCGGAGAAAATCAGTGTACCATTGGAAATAGATAAGTGAATTACTCATGAAAATAAAATAAAAAATGCTGAAAAGATTATCGGTCGCGATTAAGATAAAAAAAATGGAAGATTGTGTCGTCGTCAGCCCATAGCCACAAGGTAAGCTTGCCTATTATGGTAGTAGTAGTAGTGCCGTATCGCATTTATTGTTTAACAGGAAGGAACAGTAAAAAACAAAATTTTCATTTGTTGAAACATTAATAGGCAACCGATTTTTATATAAAAGTCTGCTAGCAGAGATCTCATAAAAGTTGCTCATCTGTGAAGAAATAAATCGCGGAATGTACAAGGATAATTAAAAGAATCTTTCCCACTCTCAGACAGTTATCATATGAGAGAAATGGCAGAATTCTCTCTTTCTAGTTTTTTGTATCCTTGCTCTCTTTATGAACATTGTGCTACTGTTTTAAATTTTATCCGCACTTTATTACTACCTAATTCTAATCGCTATTTTATTCTTTGCCGTGAAAGCGTTTCACGGATTAGTTTGCGTTTTTTGTTCCCTTTCGCACTATGACTTTTCAGAATGATAATGGTGGATACATGTATTTATTTCATGCTACCGCGTCATCATGTACGAGCGAATCGTCTAAAATGTGAATGATACGAAAAGAAACGAAGGTAATATAAAGAAATGGATACTGTATATATAAATTTGCTTCAATTGTTTCATTCATACCCAATTGTTGGCGTTTCAAAAAAATGTTTAATGCAAGTCATGCTGAAAAGTAAAAGTTCCTTTCCAGATGCGCTTACTTCGGTATAATAGGTACGTTACATAACTTCCATTTAAAATGTCTCACAACAACTGGTATACCCGCAGAAAAGGTGGAGAGGGTGTTGGTTGACTTGATCTGAATTTGAATAATGTTTTCATCCTGAAGATTCATTACAGTCAAGTAGTGGTTTGGTGGCTCATCCGAATTTTATTTACTCCCCTAGGCTGTTGCGTACTTTCCTGACTTTTTTGTTGTTTATTTAAACTATCTTTGTGACACTTGGCTTTGAGTGTGTACAATGTGCCCATTACCCATTATAAACAGTTTAATCTTTTAAATCAAACAATCTTCAGAGACAGGCCGTGAAGTTCAATGATGGGCTTTCAATTCCAGTGACACAGACAGAACTGCAAATGGTGTACAAAAAAAGGAGTTAGAAGAAGCTGAAGCAAAGTTGTTGTAGTTGTAGTAGGTAGGCATGTAAAGTAAGACAAAAGAAACTCGTATCCGTGTGTCGATCTTTTTTGTTGATACTCTTTTGGTTCCTTCATTTTTTTTAATAGTAGACAAACACGAGAATACCTGGGATGGGAGTTGAAATGCACAATGTAAATTAACAAAACAACAACGCATAATACAAAATGCGTATAGTACAACAGTATAATCTACTCGCTGGTTGATGTGCCATTTCAGTTGAAGATTTAAAAAAGGCTGCAATCAGTGTGTCTAATTGTTGTTAAATATGCGTACTACGAAATATTTTCCTTCATTGTTGATTGGCAAGAATAAATCCGTGAAAGCAGCGGTGGTTAAAAAGCGTTAGGTGCAAATGGGTTGGAAAATCCAAATGGGTGCAAATACTTCTGATTTTGAAAAAATTGAGCAGAGGATGAGGATCAAAGAGTTCATATCAAACATAGCTTAGTTTAATTAGTACAAAGAAGTTTCCCTCAAATGTTGTTACTGCAAGAATGAATGCTTGCTTCCTTATCACCGGTACTTACTTATGCATAGTCCCACGCGCAGATCATGCTGTGCAATGAAATTCTTACAAGTGTTGTGAAATTTTTCGATTCCGTAGTCTTTTGTTAGATTTTTTGAAAGGCTCCACCGTTTTGAACGGCAATAAAAAATTCCTAATTTGTGGTTTAGCAAATCTGGTAATAGTTGCAGCCAGACAAAGTAACTAAAATTATTTCATACTCTCCCCATTTACCATACGATAAAATGCGACAGTTGGTACACTTATACTTACTTAGTCGTTGGTAACCCCTACCATCTCCCGAGAACAGAATGTTGAAATCCTTATCCGTTCTCGAGATATCGTTCCTATGGTCAGACGAAAGTGACGGACGGACAATGCAAAGCCAATAAAATGAATAATGTGATAATTTCAACTTGCAATTGGTGGCTGTCCTGTATGGATACTCATCTTATCGCGTCCTGGAAGGAGTGAGGTAGTGTGTTTTTGTTTTTGACTTGTAGACAATTATGGATGGGTTGAATAAATGACACACGGACACACGACATACAGACAATGAAAAAATGAGCACTGTCTTTGTCTTATATCCGTGTGAAACTGATTGCCCCACTGCATTTTCCTTTGGTTTGACCTGCTTCATCCCACATTGTGCTGTTACCTGTCTGATTTGTTGTAGGTCTGTACTTCCTCGGCCTGCTATGCGGTTGTACCTTGGTGGGGATTATCAAACTATAGGGGATTCCCGTAATTGGAGTAGCTTTTGACGTGGTAATGGGGCTGGCAACAGAAACATATGTTAGCTTTTACAAAACCTTTAAAAATTAATTTTGGCTTTCATAAAAGTTAGGTTGGACGAAGGCAGAACGTTTCACTCGTTGTGTCTCCGTGGCCGAGCGTTGCATCGGCCGATGAAACACTTAAGCCTTTAATAAGGGTCACTTCAAAAAGGTATAGCTTTTACAAAACCTTTAAAAATTAATTTTGGCTTTCATAAAAGTTAGGTTGGACGAAGGCAGAACGTTTCACTAGCTAAAGGCAAGGTAATGTTTGTTTTTTATATAGTAAAAACCCACCTCCCACCTGCCAATGATTAGTACTCACCCTTGTTAAAGCGGAAACTAAACTGAACTCTAAATTATCGTTTGAATTTGAAGGGACGACGGAAACAGATTAAATTTATTGTTTACTTGTGCTAATTTAATTACGTTCAATTAAACAGCCATATGCATCATAACGATAGAAGAGCTGACGTATAAATTATTTTTTGAGATATTGGTATGCTTATGTGTACTGTGTGTGCAACCAATTGGAGACTCGACTTTTGTAGACACTGGAAGAATAGTGGCGTGTAGGTAGTTAGTTGTAGCTTGAATTGAATCTTGAGGTATTTATGGTAGGATTTATACCGTTTTTAAACACAGTCTTCATAATTAATTTGTGCATAAAGCGTGATTAAGGAATGAATGACAAGACGTGAATGTATAGGTACAGCGCGTTCAAGTAATCCAACATCATTATGCCTAATATTCCAATAATATAGACTGTTTTCCGCAACAAACTTGTTTTACTCATGAGTGTGTAAAAACCATGTGTAGACATCCGTCTCTGGTGAGAGACCAGAGACAAAAAATTTTGTAGCGTACTTCATTTGTCTGTTTATCTGCACTTGGGTTCTATACTGAAAGTTCGTACGTTGCTGTTCTTTTGGGTGTCGTTTTTGGTAATAATTTGTTTTTGATTATTATCAGCTCAAGTTTCTTTGTATTGGTTTAAACGTAAACCAAGAGCAAAATGGCATATTTTAAAATTAGAAAAAAACATGATTTTGAGCAGTATAAGAAAAGAATTTCAGTTTAAAATATCGGTCTACTGTATTTTTTTTTATTATTAATTGTTGTAATTTTATTATTTTAATCGCTCGTTAGACAACGACACATTATATTCACACTTTCGGCAATTCAATGTTTTCCTATTTTTCTTTATCACACCGCGCTGCTTTAATAAAACTTGGCCAAAAGCATTAGCTTAATGACGGTGAAATAAAATACGCCAACACCGGTGCAGTGTACGCTGTTTTGCCAGTTCATGAATCGGTCAATGAATTCATGACAGACAAGCACCCTCAATTATTATTGCATTTTCTCTTAATTGACGAACCGATTCATTCATAAATTTTCCATCGACTTAATTATAGCCATGTTTCTCAGGTACTTTACTGCTACTTTTACCACCAAAATCATGATAATCTTATGCAGCAATAATTATTCACGCCTTGGCGGACCATATAATTACTGCGATTGTTTGGAGCAGCAGAGGTTGATTTTACTATTGATGTACGAGGAAGATGATGATGAATAGTGGTTATAGAATTAACGTTCTTAAAAAACGTAGACAATCTCATTTTAAGCCCGCATACTTCATGCCATCATTTTTTTGCTACAACTATGTGTAGGTAATAATAACAATAACATAAGATAAAGAGAACAAGTATAATTGCAAATTTATATTTTTTCTCACTGCGTCTAATTTGTAAAAACTTTGTGTAAACCCATCAACATTTCTTACATAAAGCTGCTTGATTGCTATAATGATATGTATAAAGGGGAAATGAAGAAACCTGTTAAATTTTTAAATCTCAATGTGGAGTTTACTATCCACTATTATACAAGTACGACTACATTATGCTCATTGCTCGTATCGTGGATCGTGGAGCTTTTCTCTGTATGCGGGATTAAGAGTTTCAGCTCTTGACCAGACCGGATGGGAAGAGAAAGCCCACTGAGCAAATAATTCGAATTTTTTCTCAACTTGCAACAACCCTCCCTATCCCTATCAGATTAGCAAGTAAGCTCCTTCTCCTTCAGAACTGCCTACTTTTCCGCGAGAAAACTAAAAACCAAAGACGAATTTTGTTTGTGCATCAGAAGACAAGAGCGGAAAATTTTAAGGAAATTTGAGTTATCAAACACATAATATGACTTGATATTATAAAGGCATTGATATATTTTTAGCGTGGTCCCAGCCCATCTTGGTCATTTTCAAAGAAATTGCCCAGTCTGCCATTTTATGTGAGTTTGAGTAACGAGTTTTCGCAGCAATTAAAATGCAATCCTGCAATTTTAGTTGTGCCTGCTGCGTAACCAGTCGTTGTATATTATATATACACAGCGTCTTATTCTTGTTTTCGCCAGAATCATCCTGTCATTTCAAGCGGTTTTGCCAGAATTTATATTTTTAATTTTGTTTCAGCAACCCTTATTTATGATGAATTGCACTGGCTGCAACATGCACACACAACGCAGCATAATTACCTCAGCGCTACTCCCTGCCAAACTTACTTTATGAAAAGATCAATCCGACAGATGAGGGAAGGGAGGTTGGGTGAGAGAGGGTGAGACGGAACAGAAAATACGGGATAAATTGTATTTATATGTAGGTAATTGTGTTGCCCGAAGAAAGAATATCGTAAGATGATGTAGATATACAATCTTATACGAAGAGTGCTTCACAAACAAAATTTAAGACAATTCATAGCGTTACTAATAGCATGGATGCCACTGACCAAAAACAAATTTTGCAAAAACATTTTTACCAGAGAAATACCGGCCCAACTATAAGATCCTGCAAAAATCCTCAAGTGTCCACCGCCATAATTTGACATGAAAATTTCATTAATTTTATTTTCACTTACTTTTTCACGAAGATATTTACTTACTTGTGTAGCAATAACATTATTCTGATAAACATTTTATAGTGCAACTTGTTATACAAAATCATGATAATGCACGGCTCTTAAATGTGTACATTCTCTTTCAAAAAATATATATCCATTTTTCAACATCATTAAAACAAGTGCTTGTATAAGACTAAAACAAAACTGTGTGATACACTTTGTTTTTTCCTTATTACCTGCTACTGTTAAAATGTTTGCTGAATAGTCCGGACGGACGTAAATTTAAAGCATCTTTCATTGAAGAAAAAGCGTATGACTAGGTATTTTTTGATTTATGATCAATTCTTCCGATAACAAACATTACATGAAGGCATGACGTGCCGTTGTCATTTCACAGATAATCACATCCTCATCCTTCCGAATTCTCTTTTGTGCTACACGTATTGTGCAAACCCATTACTTTTGTTAGCATCATTATCATTTCACTCCCCTCAATCCACGTTACAATCAGAGCGCGTACGTTTAGTAGGTTCCAGTCAGACTAAATAGTAGAAAAGTAGTGGCAGACTGGCAGACAGACTTTATTTTTTCTCTCTCTCTCTCACATACACACACAGGCGGATGTAAATTTTTTTGCCATTGCATAGAAACTGCTGCTGCTGCTGTTGTTGTCGATGATGACGATGATCTTTTTATGATTTTTTTTCTTGACTGGCAGGTAAGTGTCATGCCGTGAACTGAACTTGTTTTCTGCAAATATATTGACGTACACATGTCCAATCAATTTATTTTCAGATGAATGTTTTTTTTCTTTTCATTTTGATGGCTATTTTATGGTCATTTACTTTGCAACAGCAGCGTCAGTTTTGCTGTTGCTGCTGCGGTTATCGGGTTTGTTCTGTGTATACGTACAACATGCACCAGCCTCCCACAAAGTGCAGCAAAAAACAGAAATAGGATATACTTTAGTAAAACGTGTCTTACTATTACCGTCATCATCAGCAGCATCATCGTCATCATCATCACCATTATTGTACCTGCACTATGCTGGCAATCGTCGGTGTTGCAGAAGACGTAAGATTGCAAAAAAATGACAAAAAACGTACGACGACACAGAGAGAGCATAGAGTAGCTCATCTTTCCAAAGTGTATGTATTCAAACCATTATTAAACTCTACAAGCCATGAAAACGGATTTTGATTTTATGATTGGCCAGGTTGCTGTTGTGTCTCAAATTTTTAATATTAAATACGACAGGCCGCTTTATCGTCGTGGTGGAAGACAACGTCGCTAGAGCGAGAGACTACAGAGAAGTGTAGCAAGCGATGAAGATGAGGTTGCATCGTCATCATCATCAATTCGTCCCGGCCACATATAATACCCAATCAGCCGATATATCCAACACTAATGTTAGTCATATTTAACTTTTGTGCGTGAATGTAGCCGTGCAGTGTGCATCATTGATGGCTTTTGCCAGTCAATTGAGTTATACTAAGCTTGCACAGCCAGCATATATATAGCTTCATTTGATAAATTTTGGAATACTCGAAAACTCCATCTCGGCATAAAAAATGGATTCAGCCGAAAAGATAGTGCAGCTATATAGGTAGAACAGGGGCACAGCCCAGTCAATATATCTTCATCGAGAAATAGGATGTAATATGCAATATACTTTTAAGCAACAAGGATATATATTATGTATTCAATCGTTTTTGTTGCCCATAACCAACCAATCTACTAAATGGCGAAATGGTAACAATAACTGTTTGATATGTTTGAGCAGTTGTGACTGGCATGCCTGACGTGAATGTTCGTCGTACCAACATTTTGGCTGTGGTGCCGTGCAGTGTGTGTGCTGCAATATCAACGAAACCAATCAGCAGCACAGCCAAAGAAAATGATGAAACGAGCAGGAAAATCAATAAATATAAAATAATAATATAAAAGACAATAGATGTGTATATAATACGTATGTTCAACAATAATAAATAATAACGCTAATGATTAGGGAAAGATGTTGATGATGATAATGATGATAGTGTACTTGCGCTTAATAAAGAAAATATGTGGATGATGTGTATCTGATTAGCAATGTGCAGTCACTGTGACTTTTCATCGCCTCTGCATGAGGACAGTTTGAACTTTTCAGGGGAAATAAAAAGAGTACACACTTAACATGTATTAAACTCATGGAAAATTATTGTATCTTTTTAATACAGCTTGTAGGGTTGTAAATACCTGTATCACACTGAGTGAGTCAGATTCGATTTTGAAATTGATTTGGGCTGCTCTTACCTAGATTACTGTTATAAGAGAGAGACCGAATAATATACAATTAATACAAAGTGATCCAGAATGCTGCTCTAATATGCAGGGAATGTAACGTGATTTGGCTTACTATAAAAACAATGCAGAAAAAGTAGGCACAACTGGCTACTATATACATGTGCATAATATTAATGTATTTTTTTCTACACAGAAAATAATCATAACAAAATGTAACTTTTTTGGGTACTCGCTCATGTGAATATGTGAATGTAGGTGTTGATCCGCTGACGTCGTCGGAAAGTAAACTGTTTGCTAACGTGGAGCAATGACATAATCAAAACCGGAATCATTTTATTGTATGCAAATTATTCATGGAATAGATTAAAATATTAACCGGATTAAGCAATGAATGAAGAAAAAATGGCCATGTCATCCATGTCATAACCGTCGTAATGTTATTATTGCGGTAGCAGCCTGGTCTGCTCGCAGCGTATTAATTCTAAAATGATTATAATGCGCATAATATTTACTGAGGTGTGTGTTATTCGTATTATCTAAAATCTTTTTTTGCACTCAAGGAGTGATGATAACTGATTACGGGGTGTTTTCTATTCAGTTTGTACGAATTAAGAATATTGATCATATGGTTTAGTTATTGCCGATTTATAAAATTACGCTTTTGACGTGCCCAGGAAATATTCATTTTGTCAGGTAGATAGATATTGTCTGTCAATTTGTCTTGTTGCGTAATTTGTATTAATTCAAACTATACAAGGAAGGTCAACGTTAATGAACACGGAGCATCCGTATTTTTAAAACCACAATGAAAGCTCTACTATTGTTAATATTGCAAATAAATTTCTCCTTTGGTGTACAAATGTAACCCTCCCTGTAAATCCGCTCGTGTGTGTAAAACGAACTTACCTTTTGTACGAGTGTATATAGTAGAAGAAGATGGAACTTTACTCGACTGTAAAACGAAGACTCGCTTGAAAAACTGCTCTGGTTCTTTGACTTACACCTCGCGCTCCAGAAAGGTTATTTCATATTACGTCTGGTAATACAATCCTATTGTCTGTCCGTCTGTACAGTAACGTGCGTGGACAGCAAAATAGAATCTTTTGCTCAAGGTCTGCTTTTGGAGGAGATTTGTACAAGAGAGAAAAGTAATAATAAAAAAATAATAATACATTCAAGAATCGGATGATAAAATGCGAAAAGGGAATTTATCGAAGACTGGAGGCGATGTTTATATAATAACTAGAGACTCTATTTCTAGGAAAATACCTATTTTATATCTTCATTCAATCGAGTCTATCTT
>JAHZNE010001485.1:0-20609 GCA_027744055.1 Callyntrura sp. NNG-2020 | reverse complement strand
GTCATCGTCGTTGTCGTCATTATTTTTGGTAGCAAGTTTGTTAAATATTGTGTTCACGAGGGGAATGCGTGACATTCAGTAACTTTTAGAGACTCCAGAGAGAGAGGTTGAGTGAGAGGTACGAGTTGTAGTGGCGTCAATCACAGTGTTTTTGTGGGCAAGCTAAAAAGTGCATTAACGAACATTTGAATACAAATAAAGAAACTTGAAGTTTATTTACATTTTAAAACATTTTAGCTCCAAAAACAATTATAGTATTTTTGTGGTTTAGCCTGCAAAGTGCGTTGGTTGTGAGTAGATGGTTCGCTCATCAGTGACATTTTGTGGCATGAATTTTCCTGTACACTCGCAAGTTACGAGTAAATTATAACTTGCTTGTGTTAAAATAATTTGGGGCATTTGCGTCTTTTAAAACAATGACGATAAAATTTATTTGTTTGTTTTGAAGCTTTATGTAATTTCCCAAAAGTTAAAGTTTTTTAGTGCAAAATTTACAATGAATGCCATTAATAACATTAGTCCTTTCTACGACTGTCTCTCCAGCCCTTTCAATTTCTGCCACAACTCCCTTCAACTCTCTTGTCGTTACGATGAATTCGACCAACTCCTCTGAAGTAGCTCCATCTATTTCTCCAGGAGAAAAAATTCTACCTGCAGACGTTGGGTTCGTCCTTGCCTGTACTGCTTTAGTATGGCTGATGATTCCAGGTTTGATTTTATTTCATCTAAAATCTAATTTCAAAATATTCAAAAATTGTGAAAAAAATATTCAAAATTCATTAATAAAATTAATCTTGATCACGGTTCCCAGGTGTGGGCTATTTTTATGCGGGCATGGCGAGAAGTAAAAGCGCCTTGTCACTGATTATGCTGAGCTTTTGTTCTGTTGCAGTCGTATCNTTGATCACGGTTCCCAGGTGTGGGCTATTTTTATGCGGGCATGGCGAGAAGTAAAAGCGCCTTGTCACTGATTATGCTGAGCTTTTGTTCTGTTGCAGTCGTTTCCATTCAGGTAAACTCTATATAAAGGTCGTACAAATTATCACAATCTAAAAAGTATTTGTAAAAGCATTCCTCTTTCTCTGTTTCTCTCTCTCCTCTCCTGTGCTATAATGATGGTAAATGCTAATTAAATTTTCAAAGAAGAGGGACGGTTAAATGACAGAATGATTTTTAGCATGTTATCGTGCCAAGGGTTAATTATCCTTTGTCGGTTTTCTTTGTAGTGGTTTCTGTTTGGATACTCGTTGGCATTCAGTAGCAATGCTAACTTTTTCATTGGAGATTTTAAACACATTTTTCTACGCGGTGTATGGGAAAATGGGTCTATGGGAAGTCAAAACATATCTGAATTAGTCTTTTGTCTGTATCAGTGTATGTTTGCGGGCATAACCCCTGCTCTCGCTATTGGTAAGAAACTTACACGTACATTATTATTGTTGTTGCGGTAGTTTAAATCGTGTCATACATAAAATACCGTTTCCACAATACGGTAAAATATTTGGACAAAAGAAAAAAGCAATGATGGTGTAACATGTAACGTCAGTTTGTGTTTTGCATAACTTGGACAGGCGCGGCTGCTGAGCGGGGTCGATTTTTCCCTACGCTGATTTTCATCTTTATATGGACAACACTTGTCTACGATTTCTTGGCTTGCTGGACATGGAACTCCAACGGATGGAGTATGAAGCTTGGAGGTGCTTGCAAATAACCTTAAAAATAAACTTTGATTTTATCGAGGAATAGTTTTAGATTTTACAAATCTTTCGTTTAAATTCACAGGGCTAGACTTCGCCGGTGGCACTCCCGTACATATTAGGTATGAATGCATCTCATTACTTCTAAAGATATGTGGTGGGAAATGTTGTTGATGAGTCCGATTTTAAATGTTTTTAGTTCCGGAGCGGCAGCCCTAGCATATGCTGTTATCCTCGGCCACCGAGAAAAATCCCACGATGAAACCTCACAGGTAAAGAAAGTCGGAGATTTTATTATTTCAGTTCAGCATCATTCCTTGAATGAATCACAAAATCATTAAATTACACCGTCATTCCAGGAATCTTTGCACAGGAGGAATATGGCGGTAAAAGTGGTTGGTTGGATGGACATTGGATGCAGGTTCCCCACCAATTGGCGGATACTGCTGCAGGTCTTACATGGAGTTTTGTGCTTACGTACATCATCCTCTACGTCATGAACAAAATTCCGGGGCTAAGTCTCCGTGCTGAAATTGGTGTTGAGAGAGCTGGACTGGATCACGCAGAATTGGGTTTTAACTGTTATGAACACGTTGAGGATGTCAAGATGGGAAGCCAACTACATTTCGGCAATCTGGGTGAAGGAAGATCAGAAAATGATATTCCCAATTACAAGAAAAATGGAATTGAAAGTATGGTGATGAGAGATCAACAACTGTCATATTCAGAAAGACTTTAGGAAAGCACAGACCTACACAATACAGCATCTTACAGTGGCTATTGTTTTTCTGACAATGATAACACAACAATTTTAATGTAAAATCTAATTTTATGTACACAGACTTAAATTTATATTGCCCTGTATTTTTATATTGTCGCACCATTAAGTAAAAATGCAATTTTAACATATGTACGGGGTGGTTGAAAAAACATAGGTTATATACAGAGTTATACACAATAAACCGAAACTATTACTATAAATACAACTTTAATTTGCAAATGACGTTTTTCTAAGGCTTGAGGCAGAGGTGGCCGGCAAATTAAGTAAATTGACAACATTGTTTATCGGCTTTGTCTAGGCGAACTATTTATTAACTTCTTTGCTCTCTTTATTTACTTCATTACACAAAGTACCTATTGCAATACCGCAAATTTCGTAGTTAGTAGTAAAGTGCCAAATATCTAAAAGGGACTTATGACCAAAATATTTACTCCCCACAGGTCATATTAGCACATTCTGTAACAAAAGTATTCAAGGTATGCTCATATTATCTCTTTCCGCCTAGAGGTATCTTATTGAAAACTAAACATTCCAAATAGAAATACTAAAGCTGATAGAAGTGTTGTGGATCCTAAGTGCTTCAACAAATGAATAATTTTGAATCTGTTCATATTTTAAATCCGCCTCCAATCCAAATCATGTCATACGCTAATATAGAGCAGAAATTTACATGCTCGATATTTTACTATTTACTGGCGTATGTTAAAATTGGGTTTTGTTTGTGCATGTTTCCTTTTACTGCCAGCGTTAACGAAAACGGGGAGCTTCAGCTCAAACGGTATCGTATTCAAGAGGTAAACAAAACTCTCAAAGAACTAACTTGTCTCCGATCCCCGTCTAATTGCATATTTGTAATTGTTAGATAACATGTTTCATGCTACACTTTGCTTCCTTTTACACCGGTTTGACAACAACGTGGGGACTGACCCATCAACCAGGGTCGACGGTGGAAATTACCAGTTCTGGCACAATGTACGCTGCAGCTCTCTTGGTCATGCTTGGCATTTCTATTGGAAATTTTATTGTAAATTGTTGGTTCGCCCGGACGCATCCATACAAAAAATTGTTGATTCGGGCCCACGGTTATTCTTCGCTCCAACAGCCCAGATTTTCAGTCAGTTTAACAAAATTATTTTCAAAACTTGTTTCTAAAATCCTAATATCGTACGGATGAACTTTCTTAAAATATTGCAGATCCTGTGGGTTATAATTCTAACGGTAACACAAGTCATTGTGACAGTCACCCCTCCCATTACCGCTATGTTACCGTATACACTGGAACTTTACAAACAGATCAACTTTGATGTGTCCACTGTCACTGTTACTTCTTTTTTGTGTAATCTGCTACAACTATTCCTATTCGCCTATTTTCACACTTTATTTCAGATCACCGTAATTATACCATTCGTTCTGAGCTGTTTGTCCATGTATCGATTGGGACAACAATTTAAAAAGTTGGCTTCCGTTGATTATGCAATTTTGGCATCTTCAAATATTAACTGGGTAATAACGAAGGGCAAGATTAAGATTGGTGATATTTAATTTTTTCATCACAGCCTTTGTATAAGAATGCATTTTTAAAAAATGTAGCATCATCAATGCTTAGAACGCCTTACAGACAATTTCCTGGCTGTAAAATCACTAACAAAAGTGCTAAACCAGGCGTTCGGGATACCCATGATACTTATCTTTCTTTCCGCCGTACCAACTATTGGATACGGCTTATCTGGCATGCTATCCAAGTATTCAAAGTCACCGCAATCCACGATGGAGGACGTCACAACATTATACATACTGTTCCTATTTTACTTTTTCGTCCTACTCGCTGCAGACGGACAGAGCAATGTTACAATTACACTAACAACTACAATTTCCATTTTAACATTTTCTGCTACAAAATGAAGCCATTAAGCTATTTTTACGGTGCCTTTGTGTGTCTGGAATTTTTCAGGTGCAGCAATTTTCCCAGTCCATTTTTGAACAATTGTGGAAGAATAAAGTCTTTAAATTCAATAGTAAAAACGAAAATGGTGATAAAACGACCAGTTTACTCTTGGCTATCATGCAGTACGTAAAATCGTCCAGCGTTGGAGTAGGCGGTGCTCCCTTCTTTATTTGGACATACAGCTTTACAGGAACGGTAACGACCTGTACAAACAAAAACTCGCTCATAATGAAATTAATGTCAATGCCAGTACTCGTCCCGAGATGCAAATACAAACAAAACACTCACATGAAATTATGTAAATTAATTTTTCCAGCTGACTAGCGCCGTAATTACGTACACCATAATAATGTTCCAGTTTAGGGGTTAAAGTCAAAATTCAAAGGAAACCAACAAATAACAACCAACTTTTTTCGTCTGTAAACAATTATATAATTTATTAATATATTTTGCACATTTCTTGATCCTGCACAAAATAACAGTTTTTTTCTCCTCTAATATTGTCAAATAACTTTTTTAAAAGTAGCACTTATTCTTAACAAATAATATATAGTGTATGTAATAAAAAGAATAATAATAATAATAATAAAAACACCACAAAACAAGATGGCCATTGTTTTTTTTTTAGATAAATCAAGACTGGAGAATACAGAAGAGGAAGACAAAACCAAAAAATGCATCTTAAAATGTATTAAGTACATCTTACGTGTATATAAAAGTAATATAACAGTCAACTTTTCAAACTTCACATTGCAGTTGTATCATCATCTCTCAATAAAGTTAGTATAATAATAATACCAAATAACTTATTAAAACCTTGGAACATTCCAAACAAACAATGGAATAAACAGATAAATAATAGTGTAGTGTGTCATGCGTACATGTTCACACTAGCGTTTTTTTTGACAAAAAAGCAGCGTTACAAATAATGAATTCACAAACAACTGGAAATATATATAGCGCACAACACAACAGTCATAACAGAAAAATCCAACAGACAATAACACGGAAACCGGGAAGTAGTATTAATAATACCATTACTGAAAAAAGACTCCCAAGTTTGGAAAAATATCCCGCCTTATCCAGAAAAAATCCTACATAAATAGCTGATAAGTTAAATAGCTTCCGTAGTAAAACTAGGTTATTGATACAAAAGTTAATTTTCCGGGATGGTGATGAATCACAACAGGTACATTCATTTTTTTAATGGATTTTTTTTAAACCGTTCGGTCACAGGGTGGTCAAGTACTCAAATCACAACTGTATCATTAAAGTATGTTATATGGACTTTTTATGGCAAATACTTTGATGACGATGTTGATCCTAGCTATATTTTAAACTTCACTGGTTTAAAAGGATTAATAAAATTATTACCATCAGTTTATTCTAATCGTATAAGCATTTCCTATCAGAAGCTAAACAGTACATGATAATATTAATAATAATAATAATAATAATTATGATAATTAATTTAGTTAGTTTTATAATAATTACTTGATAAGTTATTTAAACTGCATTGCGACAAAGATGGGCACTTGAAAAAATGCTGAAGGTTTCGTCTTTTTATTAAAATTAAAATTGCTTGATTTCCCGGCTTTTGTAGGAAAATTTCTTACTTAAAAAGACGGCGTTTATAATGTAATAATAGTTAATTACGTAGTAATTATACGTAGTAAAAGCCTAACCTATAGACATCGGTAATTTGATCACAGATTTTTAAAAAAATACTCGTAAAGTGTGTGAATATGCGCGGAGCTTATTTTGCACAACGTGTATTTTGTAGTAACTTTTACATTAACTGTTTTTTTTTAATTTTGCTTGAAGTTAACAAAAAAGATGCATCTATGTAGTTGTGTATACTTTCCATCGTCTATTTTTTTACAAATTGGCGGATGTAATTTTCTGTTTGTTTTTTTAAATTTCTGATGGAACGACAAAAACGGTAAATATGAAAGCGCCAACGTCAACAACAAACGAACAAACTAACGAAGAATTGCTTATGTTTTTGCGGAAGATTTTTCCCAGTCTTTGATTTTGTTTCGAAGTAAAAACAAATAACTTAGAAATATGTAAATTAAGTCCTTAAATTAGTTTAATTGGTACAAACATCCGGGTTTTGAAGGAGTGCTTGCACGGGCACGGGGATTATTTTGTGGAATCTACCAACTAGAGTCCTTGGGAATGGCTTTGCTAGTTCCCACGCTTTCGTTGGAGGCTTTCCTGTGGATGTAACAATTCGTGGCGGTGACAAACTGACGTCATATTCAATTTTTTAAAACAAATTGACAACTTGACTTGAATATGTTATACCTTGTCACTTGGGTTTCATGGCCGTCGGGACCCGGCCTTTTCTGACTGGAGAGGTCAAAACTAGTTGAGCTGAATCCACTAGATCCGGACCTGCTCTTTTCAGAATTGCTGGAGTCCCTACGACTTGGGGGTGAGGAGAAGGATGACTCTTCTTCACTACTGCTTTTCCTTTCGATGGACGCTCTGGGCAGTTGATACAGACCCATGTGCTTTGTTTTGTATTGAATTCTGGCGAGGGGCAAATGGCTGGCGTCGTCATCCTCTTCATCATCAGCGCCGCCAGAGGGTTGCGTTGAAATTGGTTGTTTGTGAGTTAAAAGAATACCTCCTGAACCGGTAGGATCCTTTCTCGAATCTGATCTACTTAAAAGGCCAAGGCCGAAACTGGAAATGGAGGAACCGGATTGTTGCGAGTTGGTACGCTCTATGGGCTTAAATTGGTTCTGTATTTTGGAATATATTAATGAAGGGGCAGTCAGAGAAAAATCAAAATTTTTACAATGAAAGAGGAAAAATAGAAAAAACATAAAGCAGGTATTTACAGTTATTATTGACTTTGTCATATGTCTTAATTACATTTTGAATAAATTACAAATAAATAGTTAAATATTTTCTCTTCTTCCCCCGACAAGTTAGCAATAAATTAGTTGCGTGCGTGTGCAGGATGTTCATGCTATAAACAAAGCAAAAATTAGAGCATTCCATTAGGGCATTCCGGCAAGAGTGAAAAACACATGCAAAGAGCAAAAATTTGTTCCATTAATTTCCAACGTATTTTTTTTTACAAAATATACAGTTGAAACGCAGCATAAGGACAAAGGACGGTTTATCGGAATTTTTAATTTGGTAAAGATAAATGGTCATAATCACAATAGCACACTGACATACATAAATTTATAGACTTATATATGACCGACAATACATAAGGACAAAAAGGAATGCATGAAAAAAGCAAAAAAAAGTGATAGGAAAGTGTGTTGAAAATGGAGCATGCAAATTATTTGGTATTAAATATTAATTATTTTGTTCATTATGTACAATTTCTTCATATGTATGATGCATTGCCTGAAAGTTAGGTAACTCGTCCTTCTGGTCTCGCCCTATTCCTGAAGAACTGCTACTTGACGCAGAATCACTGGAGTCGCTACGTTTGAGCCTCAAGGGGTCAACCTGCAGGAAAAAAGAAGAATAAAGGAAGTAAGCAAAGTATAATAAATAGATGTGATTTGGGTTAGAAAACTAGTATCCCCAAATCTAATTTGTGTAATTGAATTAACAATTTGCCCAAGTTTTCCCATTATTATTATATGGTGCCTTCAATGAAGGAAAAGAAAAGGTTGATATACGTAGGTATATAATAAAATCTTGTGTAGGTAAAACGTATAAAAGTTTATACAGACAATAAATAGTTTTTTTGGTATACGTAAGCCCGAGTGAGTAAGCGCGAGGCGCATACAACAAAAAGGTAGGAAGTGTTTTCCACCCTTTCGCGATAATAAATTACTTTTATAGACCCATTAACCATTTGACACATGCAATTTCACAAAAAAAGCCTACAGGCTTAGGCTCCTTTTACCACAAAAAAAATGTAGAGCGAAAGAATCAATATTTTTTTTCTTTTCAATCGATCCCGATCCCTGCTACTATTGTGCAATCCTTAATGATGTTAAGATTATTATTATTATTATTATGACTATAGGCGTTGAAGAAATAAATAAATGTTTATATTTGAATAGTTTTCAAATTTATGTACAGTGAAGGTTTGCTCCAGGCGACTCTGTCTGCGGAAGCTGACTGATTTGGGGGATTTTGTGGGTAGTGGGGCAGCCAATCTGGCAAGTGCAGGATTTCTTGCGAAGGCATTTTGAAGTGCAGGGCGGACGGGCGTGCCATCAGGTTTATACATCATATGTGGATACCTCCAGGGAGATTTGGGACAGTCCATTTCAAAACCACGGTTTGAAATACCGTCGGATGGTCTGCGATCTTCTTCTATGGTGGTGCGCTTTGATAGAGTTCTGTGTGAAGTGCATGCAGTGAGAGAGAGAGAAAAAAAATCGAATAAAACACTTCAAACCTGTTAAACTTCCCTCTACGAAATCTGGTGATATAAAAAAAGAAATAAATTTGTTTGGATTTTCCACAATCAGCCCACCTCAATAATTTTCTACCGAAGCCTATCGACTCAGGCTCCTCGAGGGATCTTTTGGTGCTTCCTTTCTTCCTTCTCGTGTAATGGCTCTCTTCAATAATAACGTGTCTGTCAAACGGAGTGCCATAATCTACCTCAAGAATTGTCGAGAACTTGTGGGGATACAACAAGTCCATGGTGGCGATGATTGCTCCAACCATAAAACAAAGGGAACCTTGAATGAAAATAAACAGAAAAAAGAACGCTTACAAAAAATTATCTTGACAAGACTATGTGTCTGTCTGTTGATTGACTGCACACATACACACACACACATTACAAATAGGTACAGGTTAATAAATTCTTTTTTAATCCTTTCATTCACTGTTTTTGCATGGAAATCACAGCGCAGTGTCCTCCAAAAGACGCTGTTTACGCTTAATAAGTTTTCGTTTGTTTCATTATTCCGTTTAATTTGTTTGTATCCACTTGATAATTTCATTCTTATCAGATCACTTAAATAAGCTGATGATCAACCACTTCCCTCACGCAGACAGTTACTTGCCCATGCTTGCTCGTATAATAACATGACTATTCAACGATTCCCTTTTTAATCAAATACAAATAAACTAGACAATAAATATCGGCTGTTTCAAAGCAAAAGTGGCCTCTTGTCGTGAGTTGCTTGTGTATACAAGATTTTTTATGAAAAATATTTATACTTTGTGACTCCTCATTTTGGCGAGCCTTGTCGTATCGGCGTAAGGAAAAAAGGTAGTGTAAATTCGAGCTCGTATTATACACAGTACTATGCCTAAATAAACTAACTAGTCCGTTTGTACCGTGAACATCAAAGCTTGTCATCGTGAGTGATGCTGGGTAGGTAATGAGGATCTTTAGGGAGGACCAAGGTCATGATTAAAAACATTGTAATAGGGAACAAAACGTAAATCAGCGAGAATCACTCATAAAATTCATTCAGATTCAGGCAGTTGGATGAGTCCTAAATTCTATTGATTTGTTTTGTTGATTTGTGTTACGAATCGCAAATTTTTATTTATAAAGTTCCATTTAATACGACAGGGTACACGCGGGTACACGATTATAGAGACCACAATTTTTTGTGGAGCATTAATGTCTACCTACACACACGAGCATTCCATTTTTTATAAGATTTGTATGATTTGCCAGCAAAAAAGAGCACCAAAACAGGATGTAAAATATCACATAATATTTTTCCTACAAATATGCATGTCCTATTGGGTTTAATGCTTACACCAAGTTTTTGCAAGGAATCCTTTTAAAAATGAGTCGGCGAAGTGCTAATTTTCTTTTTTGCTGTGTAAAAATAACCACGATATAATTTATAGTCATGTGTTTTTTCCATGCGTCATGCAATTCGGTATTTATTTCAAATTGAATGCATCATGCAAATTCCAGCATTTTGACTGCACTGCTCTGTTAGGTAATACTGGCAAGACAAATGGTAAAAGTAATTAAAATATTAAACGATGATGGGTAAAAACATAACTATACCATCATTTTTTTGGCACAAAATACTTGTTTATAAATCACTCAAAAGAAGAGCATGGTCAAACGAGCCCATCAGAACAAAAAAAAACATCAGCGCACATTTACGCACGCTTGTTGTCATTGTCATCACGAGAAAACGCCCAGAGTGACATTAAATTTTTATCGCGCAAAGTGATTTTTTCAGACGAACATCAAATACATACCGATGCTAAAGTTAACTCACAATATAGCGATCCAAGAAATACCTTATTTGGATAACAAGCTCTCTCTGGAGAATCACCACTACTCTCCAACTTGTCATATAACATTAATAATTTTTCAATGATTGCATCACACAACACAACAAGTGTCATGGACAATCATGAATGGATAAATGGGTATAAAAAAATGACATGCCACATGGTGCACTTAAGTTGCACGCCTGCCAGAAGCTTAGAGCCAGACTGAAAAAATGACAGGAGGACACTTACAGCTAATATATTATGTAACACAGATAATAACATTCTGTTAGATATGATGTTTGGACGCGAAAAGTAATGATTAAATCCATCGTTATTTTGTCCTCCTGTAGCCCTGCAATCAAGCCTTACTAGTTTTCTAGTCATATTTTATTTTCAATATGTCGATCCTTATTAATACGGCAGACTGGCAGGGAGAATAATCAGTTGTGGTAAGGCAACACATACATACACACCACCTGTGATAAAAATGATTCTTGTGATTTGATCACAATTTAATATGCATTTACTTTAGGAATATCACACGATAAACGTGTTGTATTGCAAGAGCACGATATCACAACGGGATGTCCTTGCAACGCTGCTGTAAAGAAGTTGCAAATGCAAATATTCAAATCTAGTTTACTCTCCGTTTTCTTATATATATATATATAGATTCACGCTTCTTATAACTATCACGTAAGTTCGTGTGTTGTAAAAAGATATGTACAATTAGACTTTAGTTATTGTGTGTACCTAAATATATACATATAAGTTGTAGTAGAGAGCGAGCAGCGCGCATCAACGATTGGATTACTGAACTATTATTGCGCATGGTTTCTGTGCGTGTGAGGTTCACAGCCGAGCTTCATCAGCATTATCATCTCGATACAGCCAACGTAAGAACAAAATGGATAAAGGAGAGTCAATACCATTTCCGGGTACCTCTCTTGTTCTCATTTTACTGTGTGTAGTTAGCCTGTAACGCCGCAGTAAAGAGTAAACTCAAACTGCGGCGGTTGTTACTACCCTCTTTTTATGGCTGCGAGCAATGCTAAGCAAGGGTACGCCTTAATACTTTTACATCATTCAATTATTCGTGGTAACCTGTGAACCTAATGTGAACCTGTATCTAGTTCCATGTCCATCCCGTTTTGGACAAGTAGAACATGGGTTGGGATCTCTGTTTAATGGTTAGGGTTTTCCACTTTGGGTTTGGGTTAGTAAAAATGGAAGCGTACATTTGCCCCACGTAGGGTGGATGCGGGAGCTTTTAATGAGAGTGAAGACTTTTGCTTTTGACGTTATTTGTATGCTTCGATCGTTTCAGTTCCAATTATATTTCACAGCGCTTTTACGGATGTGATTTTAGCTGGTGATGAGTTAAGCTTTTATCAAATAAATCAAGAAAGTGATGAGTAGTGAAAACTTTCTGTAGGTTCTAATGCCAGCAGAGATAGGGAAGATGAGCTTGTTGATTGCAGAAGATGACAACTCAACGCAAAACCAAATATATTTGGTCTGGCCTGACGTGAATAAGATAATTTTTTCTTGATGGGTTCTAAATATGCTGCTAAACTTAAATCCTGCTCTGAATTGTTTATGTTAAATATGCATTTACCAACAAATACCAATAAATTGAACTCGAATAAACTTGAATAGCTTTACCTATTAGAATAGAATAGAATGCCGAATACCGTATTAAATATCTCATTGAATCAAAAAGGACATTGCTGCAATTCAATAACTACACAACCTACCGCATTACTAATTTCATATATCATTTGTAATTTGCAAATGACGTAAAACATGCACAAGTGTAAAGTTTTTTCAAGTTTTAAAAATTTGGTTATCTAAATTTTCCAATTTTCTATAAAATGTTTTTCCCCTTTTCAAGATGCATTATGTTCCGTACGGAACTAAGTTTCACGTTATGATTGTTGCGCCATCTATAAACTCCCGATTACGAATTTCCTTTAAAAAAATTAAATGTACACAATTAATATATAATAAGTACTTACCGGCTACCATTACCAGCCAGAAACACCATCCAAACTTAAACATAAGGAACTTGTCCTCAAACCTGATGACAAGAGGTTTGCTTGGAATCAAAAGATAATAGAGAAGATCGGTTGTGAGCATCAAGCCACCGGTGATAATCATTTGATATGCTCCATAACGGGGAACAACCACAATGAGCAGATTCATCAGGAGCCAGGAAGCAAACGAAGCCCTGAAACAAAAAGAGAGAATGGTAACATTTCACGACAACGTAATAAGTAAAAGGTTCAATGTGCTTCATGGTTTCACCATACACCGGATGGGTACTGCCTCTTTTGAACATTATTTCGAAAAAAAAACCTACATTAAAGCAGTTACTGCGTACTCCAGCGTTTCCACACGTGTTTCGCATTAAAACCTAATTTTTTCTCAGTACTACGTAAGGAAAAAATGGGAAAAACTATTTTTTACACTGGTCATAGGCAGCTTCTCACAATAAGTGGTGAGTGGTGATAGTATCAACAGAGATAAATTTACATATCAGCCACAACTAAAATTATTCCTCGGTTGCAATTGCAATTGACGTTTGAATAAGTGAAAAAAATGCAAGTTATCTTTTGAAATGTAAAATTACTTTAAGTTGTCGCGCCTGTGTCGTCATTATGAAATGTTCACGCCATTTTTACCCAACCACTTTTCCATAGCCTATCTGGAGTGGTGGTACTTTACCCAAACAATAAAAATTATGCGTGTCAAACGACGCTCAAACGTGTTCTCATATGCCATTTTTACACCATTTTTTCGTGTTGTATACCTCTGCAGGTGAACTAGAACTTTAATCTGCTGCTGACATACGACATGAAAACATGATACCTTCGTTTAACACATTGTCATGATTTGCACCACATCAAACCACACACGAACGCATTATTCCCCATCAATTTTATTTTTATGACAATGTAACTCACTCGAGTGTGTGTTTAAGATGGATAGCGTTTTGCCTCATCTTACAAAATACATCCACTCCATTTAAAAGCAAAAGTCGTTTGCCTTTAACCGTGAAGTGTAGCCAATTGACAAAAGAAAGGCATTCTTTTTATCCGAATAATTCACCCCCTCATGTCACATGCATGAGAGCGAACTTATTAAAGACTAAGACAACGTTGTTGAAAACCTATGATGATGATGATACGATGATGAAGTTATGCTTGCGTAATATACGTAGACTTAAAGAAATGTTGCTATTTAATTTAATTATCGCATACACATAGTGACTCCTCCATTTTCGTCATTGTACACATATATTTATCAGTCATGATCATTTTAGCCACAGCCACATCATCGTCATGTCTATTTCTTTGGATAAAACGAGGTAGTTACACCTCTCCTCTATGACTCCACACACCGACGCGAGTGACGGCAATGGCGTTGCTGTGTCATTTTGGTATTGGGGAATGTGGTTTTTTATTTCAAAGATGAAATGGCATGAAAAGGATTTTATTTCTAGCAAACAAAGAAAAATTATGGTAATTCAATAAACAGATTCAAAAGAAAGACTTTTTTGTATCGAGACACAATGTTGCTCTCTGCTGGCATGCCTTTTGTAGAATTTGGGTTTAGCCTACATCACACTTTAACTGAACAATTAATCTGTATTGTTGAGTAACTCGTGTCTTTTGTACGGCGTCTGTTGTGACTATTGAACAGAACGACAGTTACAGGTAAACCGTCAATCTGTAGTTAGTTGTAACGGAAAACAAGCAGATTTTTTTTCGTGTTTGGGCGAGCATAAGAATAGTACATCACACGTCAAGCAAAAAAAAACGTAACGACAAGTACAAAAATGACACGTGAGGACTTGCTTTTCAAAGAAATTAACAAAGAAATTAGCTACAAAAAGTGAATAGGTGAATAGAAGAAAAGGGTATCAAATGATATGAATCATATTATTATTAAGGTCTCACTCACGTCTCCTATTTTGAGTGTTTTTTGACTGCTGCTGCTGCTGCTGCCGTTGTTGAAAAAAATGACAGCACTCATGATGATAACGGCTATTATCATTTCATCCATTACACACTACTTTTATTGTACAAAAATTGCGTTTAAAAGGTTTAAATAGGGCACGTTTTCTATAACAAAATTTTTATTTTGAATGACAATATAACTGTTGATAGTAATGATGATGTTACGATCACCAATGCCTTGTTCTTCAATAACCTTGAAAGACAAGATTGTTACATTATTATGAGTTATTATGATGGTGATAATGTGATATCTTGATAAGGACAACCGTTTAAACCAAACCAAAACAAACTATTCACATTAAAGCAAGTTTTTAGCTGTATCATTTATGTTTGAATATATTATCTTATTTTTAGTATGGCCATAGTTAGTAAAGGGCTGCCTGTTCAAGAGGATTTTAGTGACCATACGAGTTCTAAAAACTTAACGTCATCTGTCATTGTCGCTAGCATTTTTTCCACTTTCAGAAAAAGGAATTAGAGAATATTATGGAATACGTTTCTGGCAAACTGTTATATGACATAAGGTAAATGATACTTATTATACGTATGTCATACCAGTACTGATACATCATGATGATGGGTTACATTAGACATGATATGGCTGTTGTGGGCAAAAATAAATTCATCTTTAAAGGTCTATTGAAACTATATTTCACTTAACGCTGGCTACTTTTTGGGCAATCCCATTGGTTGGCTTTGACACACTATTCTAGTTGGAGTGCCTTGCTGCACGCTGTTCTTATAATTTACATTTATTGAAGATTTAAAAAAAACTTACCATAGGACAATGGAACCGTAGTATCCTGCAAGCCTGTACTGACGACCCCAGCAGAACCCCTCTTCATCCACATTGAAATATTCGACAACAGTAAGAATAGGATATGGCAGACCCTTGACTAGAGCTTCTCGAAATTCATCGTGAATGTCATCAGTTGACACCCAATGAAACCTCTCGTTAAAGTCAATGTCCTCCCGCAAATAGTCATTTACCAAGGACTGATTTTGCGAAGGAAGACCTACAAAAAGAAAAGTTTAGCATCAACATACTGAATCCAGTCTCTTTTGAAAAAATCGAAGTGATTATTGAATAGGATTATATAGACGCCCTAAATAATATCTGTCTTTTTAATTTCTAGCAGATCGCTTGGAACGGATCACTGTCAGCATTCTTTTGTAAAGTAAGGTTCTACGATGCTAATCATTATAGTAAAAGTTCAACATACCTTGTAAAGTTACGTTAAAATGCGTAAGACCAATATGAACACCAATATCTGCAGATAACTTCTCCCTGGAAAACGCTCTGTAGTAACTCATAATGGATGAGTCAGCCACGTGCCACCCGGTGCCATACTTGCTGACTGAAAAATAACAATTAAAAGAAATTTTTAAAATCTCATGAATTCTGCGACTCGAAAGCAAACTAAAGAAAGCAAGCTCAAAGCAAACACTAGAGTTTATTTGTTTCTGCGTTAGTTGGAATTATACAACGCTACTGAAGAGGTGATAAATAACCTGCTATGCTTAAGGGGTGTCATTGTGCACATACATTTTTTCGATAATCAACGATACCAGTTTTGACAGTTTGAGTCGATTCCATATTTACGCAGTTTTATTGCTCATACTCGTTGAGGCGTAAATGTAAAACTTTTTAAATCCCTTTTACCCACAATAAATATGTAGAGTGGGCACAAGGACACCAACTACGATTACAAAAATGTAGACTGTCACCGTCGCGTATATTACAAATGCGTATGCCAAAGTGGAACCAGCCAAGCAAAAAGTCCTTTCATCAATTTCATGGTTATTTTCAAGTTTTTTTGTCTTTTCTGCTACACTACCTAAAAATTCAGTATACCTAGATAAAACGTACGCATATCTGTAACTACCTAAAAGCCGCGAAAATGGCGAGCTGCGTATCCAGCACGTAAAATTTAAGGTTTTGGTATCATGCTCGATTTGATGATACACCTGGATAGTTTTCGCACGTCACACCTTAGCCAAAATACATTAACGTTTACATATTATCACGGCAGTTACGGTGGTCTGGTTGAGTTTTATCAATCCAAACCATGAAAGTAAGAGTACCTATCAGAACCTGTAATATTTTACTACATTTTAGGTGCATTTACGCGAAAATTACGCCTGTTTTTGTTTTATAACGTCAGGAATGTAACTTTTATGCGTGTGCATTCAAACATCAGACGTAATTGTCTACGGCAAGGTTCTACCTACCAGATAGATACCAAGCGGCAAAAAATCAAACGAGTACAACAACAATAATTTGATAGATATCTGCGTGACGAATTGTACAACATTACCGCAGAATTGTTCCGTAATGCCAAACATAGAATGACAGTAATGCCAAAACCTATACACACTTCGCATTAAAATGTTACTCTCTGCTGGAGACTTAATTGTTTTCCGTTACAGTGAATAACTTTCTTACACACATCTAAATTTAAACACTTTTTTCATCTTTTTTTATCTTGCGTTACATTACTCGATAGAAAGCAAACTTGTTAAAATCTTCATTACATTGCAGAAATTAACCTAAATTCAAAAAAGACATTTCAAGCCATTTATTTTCAGCTATCATAAAAGTGCCCCTTCGTGTTATGTTAATTCCCCTTTTAGACCCTTCCATCGGTAAGAAGAAAAGAGGTGTGTGGGATTATGATTATGACGATAATTTGTGATTTGATCGGTGGTGCTGTGTTGTTGTTGTTTTTTTTTGTAACAACAATAGCCCTTATATAATAATAATAAATGAGGTATTCCCTCGTCATCATTGTAACGGGTGTACTGCTCTTTAATAATATTATTACTGACATCATTATCTCTCCGTCTAGCTAACTGCACATAAATTGTCTCATGTGTTAACATGCTTAAATCGCCATTGATTCATATTATTATAATGTCTACTAGCACGACAACTCTTTGTCGTCGATAAAAAAAATTATAAAGACTCTTCGAATCATGTCATGTTCTATTTCCCCTGTGTTTTCCCACCAACATTATTACCACCAGCAGCATCACGAAGAAACCATCTAAAAAGTGCAATAAAAGTGCATCGTGTGTGCATACATAAACAACAATAACGATAGCTGCATCAACCAACTTATTTAGGTATTTTTATACATTCCATCGACAATGGTGATGAGGATGATGATGATGCGTCATCATCTTTACCCACAGCAAAAGTTATCTCATGACACTTCATATTACCTTCTGTCAACTGTCAATTTAGTCGACAACACTGAAAAGACAAGAAGACAGTAAGGACCACCCCATCACGTGCACTATCATCTTCAACAGTAATGCCCATTTTTGTACGAGAGAGTCCCTTCTCAATTTTTTTCCTACGCCGTTAGGTAAAATCGATACCTGAGGTGTGGAAAAGTGTGAATATGTCGAGTTAAATGTGGAGTAAACAAACGCTAACGAGCAATAGCAACATGTACCAGTTTGCGCAATATTTTGTATCTCTCTATCTTTCAATAATAAATTTAACAACGATTCTCTTCGCCATGTCTTTTCTTTTTGTTTCTCTGAGAAAACTATCCCGTTTTTATCAATTTTACACAAGATGCTCTATGATAGCACATTGTAAAAAAACAACGTACATTTCTTTTCGACGGCTTGTCAAGATTTTAATTGAAAATCGCTGCCTCTATGAAAAAACACGCGAATTATCCGTATAATATTCTTCACCAACATCTATCGACTACCTCCTACCTAATAATTTATCTTTATGCCCTCTGAGCTCTATCAATTTTTTCCCAGCCTCCAAGAAAACAAGCAAGCACATCCCTACTTAAATGTGCATTTACTATCTTGACGTTCATTACCACTCATGAATATTAATTATTCGTCGAATTCTGTACGCTGCTGCTGCAAAGCGTCCATCTGGGTAGCTAACTTTTAAAGATTTCATTTTCTGCTTGTTCCTCTGAGAAACACTTTGTATGTGCACCTTACAAAATACGTAGTGATAAAGAAAATTTATTTCCATCCTTCGATTTGTATTTCAATTTAATGATAACATAGTAATGATATCAAAGTGAAAAAATGCCAAAATTAGTGATTGTTTAGTTTTTAGTAAACTGGATCCTCCTCAATTGAGAATGAAGCTTCCCCACGTCAGCTACCGGCTATACTACCGTAATTATTCTCTGTTTTATTTCGTGTGTATAATTTGAGGATTTGTTGAATAAAAGGAACGTGATAGTTAATATTCATTCATTAATATAATTATTTGGGCCGTATCATCTGAAATACTAAGAAAAGCATTGCCGCACTGCATTTCTTAATATAATTATTTGGGCCGTATCATCTGAAATACTAAGAAAAGCATAACCGCACTGCATTTCCAGTCACTTTCTGCTCTGAAGGTGGAGAACCAATTTAAGTTGGGTGGGAACGCAGCCTAAATCAGACACTGTTCGTTCTTGTGCGATAATAGCATTAAAGCCATATTTATTAAAATATTCTCGCTTAGTAGAATCCACTCTTGTGTCTTTTCGGTGACGTCGACATTAACACCCATTTTACTCAGAAAAACAACTCAATTTCATTTCCATCTTCCACCTATTCTGTCACCTTCAAGCTTGTGGGCAACTAGGTTATACGGGCTTTAGTATAGGCTCAAGTACATGCGCCTTTTTATTACTATTGTCATCATGAAAGTGCCATAAATTGTATTTTCAATTTCAAACATTCTGAAAGCGGAGAATGGCATTTGTGGCGTGGTAATTGAAAGTGTGTATGTTAGCGACGTCAACAACAGTGGCAGCGGCAGCGTGTGTTATTGTCGCATCGTCACAGAATTGTGAAAAATAAAGACGCGCAACCGTGAGCCACAAGCTGCAGAGAAAAGGAATGTTCATGGATGCAGGTGTTATTATTATAGCGCATAACACGTGTTCAGCCAACCCATAACTAACTCATTTCATAATATCTTATTTATCTTAGTACGAAGTACGCGATATATGCGCACGCAGGCGTCAGTTTTGGCGCTGGGACTTTGTAGCAGTACAGAAAATACATTATCATAATAAGTTGCATGTTTGAACACAGCAATACGCAGAATTTTTTTTACCACCAATGCAAATTGGAAGTAAGCTTCCTTCCTTTCAATTTCAATTATTTGAGGGCCGACTTCAGTGTTCAAAAATTGCGTGGAATTTTCCGCTTTCAGACAAACAAAGGCCTCTATTTTTTTATTGTTTCATCATTGATTACATTGACTTTTGCTATATTTGTTTGTTTCTAGCATTGACTCTCTTGGCAAAGGCAACACGCTTGTTTTCAAAATGGATTTTTATCACGTAAATCTAAAATCGGATGGTATTGAGCGGAGTGAATTGAAATACATACAGTCTCACGAAAAATCGTGATGCTCCTTTTAAAAAAACATACGATATAAAATTGGTCCTTTTGTATTCAGGGTAGGTAGTGCACACGTTTTTATTCGCATATTAGTTCAATAGTAATTATATTCTTCTCGTTGACGAAAGAATGCAATGCAAATAGATCTCATTATCATCATCATCATCATCAGCGTCATCGCCAATGACCTTCTTATTTTCAGTTTCGATAATGGCTCTACTTATCTTAAATAGGTGTATGGCGCATAGAGTACAATAGACGCTTATATGCATCCCCGCTTCAATGTGGATGATCCTCATCCCAACGTCGTCATCACCATAATCAAGTTTAAAGATAAACCATTTTTGGGGGTTGAATTGACAAACCCTGTAGAGTACACAAACCGAAACTCTATATGCATTTCACCTCATCATCATCGTACGCATGCGTGCCTTCTTTGTTCGTTTTTAATGGGCAATAATAATCTTACGCACACTTTAAAATATCTACTTGGTTGAAAGCACACAAACACAAGTATAAAAATGTAAAGTGGCCATTATAATGATTAAAAAAGAAGAACAGAAGAAGAGATAAGGGATTTT